>OX578140.1:87928107-88043107 GCA_951213105.1 Amaurobius ferox | reverse complement strand
GGTGGTAGAAAATGTGTGCATTTAATTATTGAAGGAACTATTGAACTTTTTTATTCTCTTTTGCATATTTATTTCGTACAGTCATATGCGCTTTTTACCCCCTCGGGGGGGGGGGGGCGCCGCCAATGATTGCGGTGTACGGATCTTAGGTCTGTACCTCTGGTCCTTCGTCTCTGAAGGGGAAAATTAATCGGATTACCTGTTCGATGGCGAACTGCCCGACGTACCAGTGAGTCGTTCAGGCCCCGACTCTTCCAGGTGGTCACGCCCATGGACTGTGCCTATTCATGACCTGAGCCAAGGGACAACCTGTGGCTGGTGTCGAGCTTGGCGGACGTTCTTCGGACCCTGCCCGGTGAATGTTTCCGTCGAGTCAGCGACCTGGCTGCGGTTCCGCTGGAGTGGAGATTGGTTAGCCTGCGGCTGGCCTTAATACGACGTAAACCTCACGGTCGCCTGGCTAGTTCATCTTAACTCAGTCATATGCACTTTCGGAAAAACAGGAAGTGGCATCTCCATAACCCTCCTACCAAGTCTGGAATACGTTGCTGAATCATTCAGTTATGTATTAGACATAATCTAAGCTCTATCTATAGCCAATCCTGAAAAACAGATGTTTTAAAGAAAATTTTGAAGTGGAGAAACCAGAAGTTGAAATATTTTGTGAATTTCCATATCCCATTCGAAATTTTATGCTGAATCCACATCAGTCTGCATTTAAGCTTCATGTATAACCGGTCCTGAAAAATAGATATTGCAAGGAAATATAAATATTTTATTTAGAAATTAAATGTTTGCTCACCCTCTCACTCTCTCTCAAAACTAGAAGCGGAAATACTTAATGAGACTCCAATCGTCTTTAGAATTTTATGTTCAATCCATATGAGTCATCACCGAGGCTAAGTTCTATCTATAACCAATTTTGATAAATAGGTGTTTCAAGGAAAAGTTTTGAACCGAATGGGAACAGAGAACCGGAAATGGAAATTTTTAGTAAATTACTAACTCCTTCAGATTTTGATGCTCAATCCATATCATTCATAATCTGAACTCTATAGAAAATTCTGAAAAATAGTCGTTTCAAGCAAAAATTTTAACCAAACGTTGAAAAGTAGTCGCAAATGGAAAGCCTTAGTATATCACTCTACCTCCTTCACAATTTAATGCTGAATCCACACCAGTCGTTATCTAATTATATAATTATACATATAATAATATATATAATTATATATATATTATATATATATATATAATTATATATATATAATTATATATATATTATATATATATATATAATTATATATATATTATATATATAATTATATATATCTCAATTTATAGCTAATCTTGAGAAATAGGAAGAGGTGTTTCAAGCAAAATGAACAGTTTTGAGCCGGAAATAAAAAAAGAATCAGAAATGTAAATCTTTAGTGAATTCCCCTACGCTGAATTTGGTGTTGTATCCATATCAGTCAACATCTAAGCTCTAGCTATAGCAGATCGAGTTATATAGGATTCAATATAAGTTTTCAGTAAAAACAATAGTGTGCAAATTTTTTGCAATCAATATGTGCGAAGCCCATAGATGCTATTATCTGCCACGTGAATGTAATACTAATTCTTATAACGTTCTCTAAAAGCGAGTTCTATAACTAAGAAAATGTGCGTTTTGATTCAAAATATTGTCATAAAGACTGTGCAGCTGTATATACGCTGATGAAATTCTAAAACGAAATCGAAAATATTTCATCTCAATCTATTTCAAGAGATCCTCGGAACCGCATTTCTTCGTACTTTGAATTCAATGGTTCGTTTAATGCTCTGCCTTCGGAGACCTTGATTATGGAAGAAGAAGAAGAAGCATCTTTTATAGAAGATGACGTGACTCAGATGAGAAAAACCTTTCCCTTTGGTTTCCTTCAGATATTGCATCGCCCGACTTGTTTAACTGTTTACTTTGCTTCGAATGAGAAATGTCGGAAAGATATCAGAATAATGTAAAATGTAGAAGATAAAATCGAACGTTGGAGTTAGGTTTATTTGATTTTTCCGTATCTATTTTTGTATTTTTTTTTGCTTAAGATAAGAATCGGATTACGGTTTCTTCTTTCCTGCAATAACTGTAGATGTTTTAATAGCAAATCTAATGGAAAATGTATATGTTTTAGAGCTATTTTAAAGACTAGATAAATTATCTTCTTGTCCATACAGCCCGTAGTATATGTAAAGTGAAAATATCATGGTGGAGTCAAGAATTCGAATTTTAGATATTGCTGGATGTAGTGAGTAAACAAATGATAGATTAGTCCTTAAAGCCGATAAAGCTAAAGTTCAATGACGCATATATATTACTAGTCGTTGTGCCACATTTAACACACCATTATTTCTTAGTATGAGTCCACTTACCATAATCTAAAAATCAATATATAACTTATTAATATAAACATTTTTAACTTTAAAAATCAGCATGTATTAACACAAATTATGACAATAATCAATATTACGCAACAGCTTACTACAAAATTTACTCAAGGAGAAAAAGCACTCGTGTGAAACCTTATCATCTTTAACTTATTCAAAAGAGCAAATCTCGACCTACTATTTATTGGAAAGAGCACATACCGTGGCATTTTGGCCTTTGTTTGATAGTCCGAAACTGTCCGGATTTTCTGGAATGATACTGTACACTTTTCACTGGCATTGCGCCTCGCGACAGGCTACAATCATCACTTAATTCTGTCATCATTTGAACTCTGTCGTTGATATTTTTAGGATCTCATCTCTACATTGATCTGCATTGATCTCACGGATCAGACTACCTGACTCAGAATCTGCTCTATCGTTGATCGGCTCTCACAATCATCTCTTTTTCACTCTCCAAACGTAAGTCACTTAACTCGTTAATCAATTCTTTCTAGCTCCCTAATCAATTCTTCAATTCTTCCAGCCTCGGGCAAAGATCGCCCTCCTACTTTTCATTGGCTATTCTTCAGTGTGACGTTGTATCGTTTTTTGATTGGTTGTCCTGGATCGAATTAAATTTGTTTTAAGTTCTGGCCCTAAGCAATGTTTATGCCCCAAGTCACTTTTGCAATTTGGGTGACATATATTTATTAGCGCCATAAATTTCCGGCCCAATACTTTTGAAATTGGTTGCAGCTTTCTGTGCCTTTTGTTTGATAGCAAACACTGAAATTAAAAATGGTCTCAATCTGGATATATACATTTTGAGCATCCCTGAATATAAATCAACCATTTTAAATAATGTCTCTGTCTATAAGTTTGTGGAACTATATCTCTTAACAAATAGCGTTAATCAAAAATATTTTGTCGGATTATTTCAATCCATGAACACTAGAGGCTTATTGATTTTTAAAAAGGTCAAAGCAAGAAAACGATCTCGATTTTTTAAAATTTTATCCGAAAATGAATGAATCAAATTAAATGTTGTATGATTACATTCAATACATGAACACTAGAGGCCAGGGGCGACAAATAGGGGAAGAGAGGGGGGGGCAGTCGAGCCCCCAAATTTTTCCTCGTCGTCTTCCTTTTTTTATCGACTGTCCACTGGTCAGATTTCTTACACTATGGAGCTTCAAAATAGCCGACCTTCACAGTGAAGCTTCCCACTTCCGGCTGGAACGAATCCTTTTTAACTTGAAAAGATTGGGGTGATGTTATCCTTTTCACTTGAAAATTTCAAGTGTCCGAATTCTTTGAAGCCCTTTGGTTCCTTCGCTGTGAAGTAAATAGATAAACATTTTTTTTTTGGGGGGGGGGGGCTTAGACGAGGAGACGCTACAACATTATTTAGCATTAACGAACTGAGGATACATTCTAAATCAGTCATATGACGAACTTTTATTGCTCACTCACACAATAGATTATCTCTGGATCGCATATGTTGGCGCTAGCAAAACAATATTCATTGTTGGCGCCAGCGAAGCATTCTCATTGGCTGCTTACTCCTCAAGACTGATGGTGACTTTGTGTTTGCGTGGAAGGAAAAAACGCGATTAGTAACATACTTTAAGGCAGTTTTGAGTTCTAAAAAGCATCGCTTGAATAGAGACATTAGTAAATTTTTCATAAAATGTCCGAAATTAGATAAAAATGTGCCTCCCGATAAATATCGTGAGGAAGATAATGCTGTTTATGAAGAAGAAATTGGAAGAATAGATGGATTTGGAATTATGCCATCAGAAAGTCCGATTGACACAGAAAATAGAACAAAAGGAAGTTTGACAAATTTGCTTCATGAAAGAAATCCTGCTAACGGTCCTCAAAGTGCCAAAGAAAACATGACTTTAAGTCCATATTAGCTGAACTTTCTCTCTTCCCAACTGATAAAAGAGGTCGCAAGTTTAGAAAAGAGTGGTATAATTTATATAAATGGCTAGAATACAGTCCTCCTACGAATGCAGCGTTTTGTTTTTCATGTAGAGCATTTTCAGAAGCTAATAAACGATACACTGAATCATCTTTCATTCTTCATGGCTTTAGTAAATAGTCAAAAGCAGTTCAAAAATTCAAGGCCTATGATTCATGTTCTTCTCACAAAAAAAGAGCAAGCTGTCTTTTAAATTTTATCGAAACTCTGTCTTCAGGTTCCGTTTGTACCAAACTTGATAAACAGTATTCAAAAGAAGTTGAAGAAAATCGCCGTTACATGAAAAAGGTGTGTGAAACTGTTGTTTTTTTGTACACGACAAGGTATTGGTTTAAGAGGACACGATGGAAATATAGCCTCAAATAATAGAGGAATATTTTTAGAATTGATGAAATTAAGAGCTAAAGACTGTTCTTTAATTGAAAGAATATTCAAAAAAAAGAAAAATCTTTTACTTACGTCCACAAAGACCACCAGAGTTATATTCTTAATTTATGCGAATCGCAAATCAGTAACCATATTCAAAATAAAATAAAAGAAGCATGCTATTATTCTATAATAGTAGATGAAACTCAGGCCATTTCCAGGCATGAACAAGTGGCTGTAGTTTTTAGATATGTGGATGATAACCTAGAAATACACGAATCATTTGCCGGTCTTTCAGAAAAAACTGATGGAAAATCATTGTTCAATTTAATTAAAGAAATGATTTCCTCATTTGGTATAAATATTTCTGACTTACGAGTTCAATGTTATGATGGTGCAAGAAATATGAGAGGTCCGTACAGTGGTGTGGCTGCACTATTTTTTCAGGAAAATTCATTGGCAATTTATATCCATTATTATGCGCATATTTTAAATTTATGTGTAGTTAGCGCATGCTCATCCATTCCTTCTGCTAGAAATACATTTCAGCAACTCAATGCACTATATTCTTTCAAAGAAACATCATATAAAAGACATTCTATTTCGAAAAGATTCATTCATCAACAAATATCTTTTCTGGAGGCTCTTCACCTCTACAATCACTAAGTGATAAGTGGTGGTCTTCCAGAGTTAAAGCCGTAAAAGCACTACTTGATAATGTTAAAGCGGTGATTTTAACACTAGAAGAATTATTTGTAAACGATTCCCTCAATGGTAGAATCGAAACCCTTTTAACATGCATGACATCTTTCGAGTGTTTGTTCTTTCTTTGTATTCCGCAGCTTTTTTGATCAATGCAATACTCTCTCAAAGCATCTTAATTTTCAGACTGTACAAACTTTGGCTAAAGCTACTATTGAAAATGTTAGTTATTTTCAGACTGATGCATATTTCAATCAAGTGTGGCGTTTTGTGACAGAACTTTGCGAAAAAAATTCTTATTCTAGACCAAAACTGAAAAGGCGTAAAAAAATTCCAAGCGAATTCGGCAGCGGTGAAAAAAATCCCCATGATGATATTAAATCATATCACAGAATCAATATTTAATATGAAATAACAGATTCAGCATCTAATGAAATTGAGACACGATTTAATGAGAACAATATATTTGTTGTGTTTGCCCTTAGCTGAATATTGTCAGGATCAAATGTCGAAAAATAAAAAGAAAATGTTTCAAACATATGCAAAGTATATAACTTCCAGAAAAAGGAATTGCTACGTGAATTGCGACTGTTTTATTCAATGGTGAAAAATGAAAACATAGACCATCCCAATTTTAAAAGTCGTCTGGATTATTTTAAAGAGCGAAATTTAAAAAATGTGTTTCCTGTCATAACACTATTAGTTAAATTGTTTTTGACTGTGTCAATCAGCTCAGCCAGTTGGGAAAGTTCTTTTTCGTGTCTCAGAAGGCTGAAAAATTATTTTTGCAGTACAATAGGACAAGAAAGACTTTCATCTTTAGCTGTTTCAGCTATAGAACAAAATATACCTATGGATTATTATGATATCGTAACAACATTGTCTCTTCTTCCAGACTCTAAGAACGGGCGTTTAAAACTTCAATAAAAGGTAAATAAATATAGATATTTGTATTTAGAAAAATTATGTTAACAACAAATATGTTAACACAGTTATGTACAAAAATTATGTTAACAACAACTATTTTTCTCAACATCAATTCCATTTTGTGATCCCTCTCCCCCCCCCCCCCCTGTTAACAAACATTTTATTTATTCCAGATTGTGGATTTTCATACATACAAATCTCGCACCCCCAAATGAAATGCTAAAATATTTCCCCTGCTAGGGATTTATTAATTTTTGAAGAGGTCAAAGCAGAAAGACGACCTCGATTTTTCAAAATTTTATCCAAAAATAAGTGAATCAAATGGCATTTTGTGTGAAAATTTTAATCCATGAACATTAGAGGTTTATTGATTTTTAAATCGATTTTCAAAATTGTATCCAAAAATTAAAATATTAATTATAAAAAAATATGTGGATATGCGTACATCCCATGACTTCCCTAGCATTTTGACATCGGCATAGACAACAATTTTTGTTTTGAATGTGCAGTTTGCTCACAAAACATTCGCGTTACACTATGCCCATAATTGAATAACTTATACAGAGTTATTTCAGAAGGCATAATTTGGTGTGAATCGGAAAAGGAAAGAAAACCTAGGGGTCAGAAACGCTATCCGAAATCGTCGAAAAAATAGGAACATAATTGTGTTCAAAACCCAGATCTCATGGCAGACCCGAAGGCTTACTGCAGCTTAATGTGTGGCCGTAAGGAACATAATTGTGCATCATACATGATACTGTAGGGGAATACACATCTCCAGAATACTTTTCCTAGACTATTGTTGCCTCTTATGATTTGTGAAATATTATTCAACCGATAGATGGCACACTTTACGCACCTATAAAAGTTCTAGAATGTAATAAAGGAAATAGTTTGGCAGTTCCTGAGAAATTCAGTCTGACCAGTTCGCATTAGAAAATGTCGATTGTATTTCTTTTTCGAATCACATATCTTGGACCAATTGCAAGACCTAAAAGTATGTGGAGTTAGGGGAAAAGGGAATATATTCCCAACGAAACATATAATCTTGACTTTTGCAGCACGAATATTACTACAGCGTATAAAAGCAGTTTATTTAAGCTGTCCTGTTAAGCCACATATACCCAATGCCCTGAAGTGTTTTCTGTGTCAAATAGTTGGGCATGCGAAGGTCACTTGTCGTAGAAAATCTATGACATGGGCTCAGTGCTCTGAAGTTGACGATGACAATCTTTCCTACACAAAAAGGCCAAAATGTATAAATTGTACGGGGGAACATCCATCTTATTCTATACCTTGTCCGAAATGGATTCTCCAGAAAAAGATCCAAACAATAAAAACTATTAGCAATTTGTCATACCCTGGGGCCCGTAAAATTGTTTCTGATCGTACTTCCCGAGTTGGTATAAGTTGAGCTACAGCTGCTTCATCCAAAATGATGAAGTCTATTAGCACGCAGACAGATTTCTCACTTCCTTCTACCTGTCTCAAATCATCTACTGATCCTCCTTCAAATCTTCCCCAGATGCATATTAAACTACCATCAACAACTATACACGATAGTACTTCTACTTATCCGAATTCTATTGAATCACGAACTAATCAATACTTTTCCGATGTGCCTGTTTCAACCAAATTAAACAAGCAACAAAATCCTAAAAATGCCAAAACGATGTCTCCAATTGCTACTAGTTCGGAAAACCCAACTCAGTCTCAGAAACAACTTCCTAAACCTAGTAAATTTAATGTATCAAACTCCTCTAATAAAGATTCTCGAATGCTATTTTCCGCTGGTATGCTTGTGCCGGTCCATCAGAAATAAGTCTACAGCTTCTAAATTTATCACAAAGGGAACAGCCACCGTAAATTATCCTACTAAACATAAGAAATGTAATAATCTCTCAAAAAAGGAGATACTCTAAACACCTCATGAGAAAGCCAAAATATTTTAAACAGAAAGCTATAGAAGAGCAGTCCGATGACACAGAAGCAATGTCCTCAAATAAAAATGAGGATGCTATTAAGCTCCATCCGATGACTCTGAGGATGAGATGATTGATGAATATAATGAGACTATGCAGAATGTATAAGACTGTTTTTGATGATTTTTCATATGGTCATTTTTGGCCATACTTTCTCGTTTTTTCACTTCTGCAATCATTACTCTACAGACACACATGCACATTGTATGAAATATCTTTTACAGGCTATACCAACAATTGCCAGGACTATGAAATTATCGCATTTGTTCTATAGTTATACTATTATGATTTTGTTATATTGATAGTTTTTAACTTTATCTCGATCTTAACATATTTTTAACTTCAGGTATCTGCAGTTTTATCCATTTCATTGTTTTTATCTGTATTGTTGCATTGTCTTTGTAAATAGACTAGTTCATTACGTGTTTGGAGCAGCATGTTCTCAACTTAAATTTTGCGCCAATAAACCCCAATGAACCAACCAACCAACCTCCCCAGAGGTTAGTGGTACGGGAAGGAAAGTACAGTCCTTGTGGATGCTGTCTCAACTGGGTTTCAGTCTAAATTAGGGGCAGTTCCCGATCGAACAAATATATACCTGACACCTTCGGGTAGGCTAAACGGTCTGGGTCGAAGAAGAAGAAAGGGGGGACAAAATGATGGTTCCCTCGTAACCGGCCTGATATGTGGCGAAATAGACAATAGTACCATCTCTATGACTACACACCTGCAAATCGATTTCTAATGGTTTTACGCCATAAATGGTGCTAATGTGCTTCCACATCTCGCCTATTCACCTGACTTAGCTCACGATTTTTATCTCATTCCGCTGAAGAAACGAAATCTACAGGGACGACATTTTGTATCAACAAATAAGGTAAAAACTGCATCGCAGGAGGCATTGCAGGTGGTTGAAAAACATATCTTACAGCCAGGGTGGTTCATGCCGGGTATGACTGCATATTTTGTAGTTCTGGCTCTGCGCATTTGATGTCATGAAAATAGCATTTTGCTCTCGGTCCCTTTGAAAGGACCGAGAATCTTTTTGGACGTCACTGAGGAAGGTGTGCATAGCACAATTAAAACTCTCTGTGGAGGTTGTTAACGTCTGGATATTGCCACTTTAAAATTAACAAACAATTTTAAATTGTAATAATGGGAAAACTTGCTGTGTTTTGGCAACAACTCGCCTGGTCCGTGAAAACACGAAAACGAAATTCTTGTCTCGTTGACGTCAAGCTTGCAACTTTTTGATTGGTCGACGGGCTAATAGCCAAACCTTAGAACCCTACCTCACAGGAATACTTCCAGAAGCTATGTGAACGTTGTCCAAAGTGTATCGTAGCCCAAGGAGATTATTTTGAATGTAGTTGTGCATCGGTGTTTTAAACTATTCAAGGAAAGGAAGCATAGGCCAAGTCCATGAATTTTTTGGATCCTATCTTATAGTACAGATAGCGGTACAGAACCTAACTGAGATAATTTTCGATTGAAAAGAATATTTTTGAAGCTAAGCGTCATATATTGTTAAGCGAATTAAAGCTTAATAATAAAAATCTGAGGTTGGCAGCAGTGGCACGAGGTTAAAATGAGTAAGTTTAAGAATTATATTAATATTAATTGTTTATTAATCATTGAAAACATGGCCGTTGATCTCATAAAGTGGAAATAACATTTAAATCGTACATCGCTCGTTGTTGTGCCGCAATACCCTCCAATTATTTTTACCTTTTGTGTAAGTCCTGAAAAGAATTATTAATTAATATTAAAAAGATTAGACTATTTAAAACTTAAGCGATATCATTTATTAACAACATCAATTTATCAAAAGCACTAATTTTCATCAATATCAACTTTCAATTATTATCAATTTTCATTTAATATTTTAGCAAGGGGAGATATGTGAACCGAATTATTACCGAATTACGATGGTGTCTAGGACCGGTAACATTCAGAGCACATACCTTCCAGTTTAGTCTTGGGCTCATCATCTCGCTTGCATCGGTCTTAGTGCTGAAGTACGGCCATAACTCTATGGTGTGTGGCTATTACTCGTACTTTTAACTTCGACTGATACTTTATATCTGCAACTGCTAGGTCATGTTCGCTTCGCTCCTTTTGTCAAACTCTCTTCAACAACATTCGTATGAAACTTCTTGCAACCACATTTCGTGTCAGACTTGCTTCAGCAACATTTTGTATCCGAGTTACTTCTTCAACATTTCGTATCAAAGTGACTTGTGGTTCCTTCGGCGGGGGGGGGGGGGGGGGGTAGCTCCGCCCTTCTTCTCCTTGGCGCTCATTGGTTCTTCTGAACCCAATGGCATCACTTGACATTTATCAAGGCCCCTCTCAGCCCCTTTGGCCTGAGACACCCAAATTTATTGTATTTGACCTAAAAGTTCACGTTGTTGTAAACTCCGGCGCCAGCCAGACTGGAGCTTTGTTAGCCGTTCTAGACACCATAAGTATTGAAATAAAAATGTCTCATGTGAGGGCATATTCTGGCCTCACAGCAGCACATGACGTTTCCTACGACTCACATTCATTTCCACTTTCTTCTTTTTAAAATTCATTAAATTGAGTTTAATAGCACAAAATAACACAGATAATTATTTTACATTGCACTGAATTTGCTGGGGTTTTATTTCCAATTTTCGTTTTCAGTTAGAGACTAGACATATTTTCAAATGCAACATCGCAGAAATAGAACAAGAAAGATCAATCATCCATAAAGCATTGATTATGAAACACTTTCCAACTGCAATTTTATTTAAACATCTCTAAAATGCGATACATTCAGCCGCGATATTGTTTTAATTATCACATAATTACAGTAATTTATTTTAGTTAAAAACTTAAAACGTCATCGAAAAAATGAACTTTATTCAAATGACGTCATCGAAATATAAATCTTCTGGCTCTTTACGTAAAAGCAGTGAATATTTCATTCATAGACTTTTATTCCTGACACCAGAGTTTAATTTTGCGTGAAAAAAAATTCAGTAATTCTTATGCAACTCATCTTACAATCACTTGTTTACATTCTGCATCCATTAAAATTAGGCTTCGTTGTAAAAATAATCAAAATTTGGTGATCATTTAAACTCAAAAATATTGTAATTGCCCTGGCGAAGAATATAGATGCACCGAAAATTCGCAAAAGCAAGTCGACTTAAGGACGGATGCAACACTAAATATACATTGAAAAGAACTTTAAAAATCACGATTTTTACTCTGGGAAAAAAGTGGATGCCATACTTTATTTTGAAGTGGGTCACGTGATCTCTTCGTATTACAAAGGTGCAATAATTATTTTAATTTTTTTTAAAAAACCTACCGAACATATTTTGAAAAAAAACTTATATATTTTGCGAGATAATTTGAATATTTCATAAAATTTTCGAAGCAATTTATGAATTTTAACTTCCCTTACAAAATGTTTGAAAAATTTGGTCCAATTGGGTCCATTGTGTTTCATTTTCTCAACTCGGGTTCAATCCAAAACTAATTGAGTGATATTATTCATTTACATTCCCTTGTATCCCACAGACCGTCTCAACAACATACTAAAATTTCATTTTGATAAAGTCATTTTTACGGCAGTTATAATGCGAGCAAATAAACAGACAGACAGACAGACAGAATGAACAAAGTCATAAACACTTTACAACTATTTTGTAAAGTGTTAAAAAGATTAAAATATCTTGAGAACTACTAGTTATGAAGTTATGGGCATGACCTTTTCCTTTCCGTAGTTAAAAATTGAATATAAAACAAGCATTTACTTCATACATTTTAGTATACACAACCTCTTATTTTAGATTTTGACAATTTTTGAGAGTCATTTAGCAAAAAAAGACAGGTAATTTCTTTCTGAATCGTACTATAATCTAATCAGCATTAGAGTATCCGAATTTTGTGAAATTTTGTTAGTTTTTTAGCAAGAATAGATACATATATCTTTTACTGGCCATTTTGCAAAAATAGGCAAGGTTTTTTTTCGAATTATACAAACATCTAATCAACACCAGGGTAACCGACACGGGACTTATCTACCAAATTTTGTGAAATTTTGTCAATTAGTGTTTCAGCTAAGTGGATACATACTTAGAGCACCATATACTTAGCACAGGCAGACACACATAAACGTCACTCTAAAAATAATTTTATGTATTCTAGAGTACTCGAAACATCTAGATCCGTCGAAAATTCGAGTTGCGATTTTCGACACGGTTCCAATCCGTTCCGTATACATTACCATGTATTGTAGGGAAAGCAAAATAGCTACAGCCGAATATTTTAAGCGTGTTACTTCCCCTGTCTTTGGCAGACTTAAATACTTGTTATACAATGAGTGGTATAAATGGTAACATTAGTTATACATTAAGTGGTATAAATAGTAATAATAGTTATACTATAAGTGGTATAAGTGGTAATACTAATTTTACTATAAGTAGCATAATTGGTAATACTAGTTATACAATAAGTGCTATAAGTGATAATGCTAGTTATACAGTAAGTTGTTCAAGTGGTTATACTAGTTATACAATAAGATGTATAAGTGGTAATGCTAGCTATACAATAAGTGGTACAAGTGGTTATACTAGTTATACAATAAGTGGTACAAGTGGTAATACTAGTTATACAATAAGTGGTACAAGTGGTAACACTGATTATACAATAAGTGTTGTAAGTGGTAATACTAGTTATACAATAAGTAAAAATGACTGATATGTCATAGAAATGCTGTTACAAATTTGCAACTATTAATCTCACGACAAAACAATAAAGAAAATATCATCCCCGTCATTCGATCTGGCAAAAACTCAATAAACTTATTATTTTAATTTTACAAGAAATTTAGTTAAATTCCAAATTAATTTCCATTGAAACCTCAAAATACCTGGCAGAAGAAAGCACTTTATCAATTTCCAATCACGAATTTAAGAAAAAGTCAAATAAATAGTAACGTAAAAATCAAATAAAAACACATTCCAACGTTCGAACGTATCTTCTAAATTTAACGTATTTCTGTTATCGTTCGACGCTCTTCAAATGTAGAAAGTAAACACAAAACCTGTTAGCTGACGCAAAATCTAAGAAAAACCCACGTGAAAAGTTTTCCTCATCTGGGTCACGTCATCTTAGCAATGCATTTGCGCTCATATGCTTCTGTAGAGACTTTGTATCAAACGAACTATTGGTTTTAAAGAAGTACCAAGAAAAAAGATTTTTAAAGATTACTGGAGTAAGATTTGGAAATGTAATCCATTTAGATGTGGAATTTTTTAAGCTTTTGAAAGTGTACATTTTGCTGTATAGAATATTAAGTCCAAGCGAAACATACTGGTTGTTATATGAAATATTTTAATAATAAAATTGCGTGTTATATACCCAAAATAAGTATTTTTGTCTAATATATAAAAAATGAAATTCCAATAAATACTTTTAAGTGAAATATCGCCTGAACTATTGAATGGATTTTGATAATTTCTTTCAGGCAATGAGGATGACTCCAAGAAATATTCGAATATAAGTTTTATCACCCAACAGTGAAGTGTTGAACAACGGGAATTAAATGCATTAAAACAAATAAAACTTCGTTTAGCAGCATTCAATACACAATTAATAGTGTCAACTGGTTTCAAAATCAAAAAACAGCTTCCTTCGTCAAGACTAGTAAAAAGTACAACCTTCACTCGTCAAAGCAAGACCGGCAACTACTACTGGAATAGCAAACTTGGCTGAAGCAGATAATGGTGGTTACCAGTGGTGAGAAGATAAGAAAGAGGTAAAACCCATGAAGGAGGAAACAAGTAAGGTAAAATACTATACATGAACGGTAAAATACCATACCAAAAAGAAAGTGAACGTCCTACAAAAAAATTCAAAATGTCATGACAGACTGTGGCAGATGATATATTTCATATTAAAATGGTGTGGTACCAAAAAATATAAACATCAAGTCGAGGGTAATAAAATATTATCTCCTGCTAACAAGACAGCAGACCGACTGATGCTAGGACTTGATGCTAGGATTCTAATTATTTTGAGGCGTATATATATAATATTTAATTTATTTAATTTAAACTTTGAATTTGTCATTTTTTAATTAGGGATTGCCGTGAATTGAAGATAGTACATATTAGAAGTGAAACCCACCTAGTAAATTTTCTATGTTACCCTGTGTTTGTGAAAAGTAATTTGATTATTAAACATAAAATTAATTTTACTTATCCAATTAACAGACATTAACTTACTCAAACTAAATTTTATTAATTATTATAATACATATAAAATTTTAGCATAGCTTTAATTCAAATCACTAGTTATCTTTCCAACTTGCAAATTCTTACAACATTATAGTTTCTCTTGTTTAATTGAGTCTGTAGTGATACATTTATGACGTGTTTCTGACGTCTAGTTAGGGTACATAAATCCTCATATTATGATATTAAAATTTTACCTGATTTGCTCTTTGGCGCACAGCAAATCATATATGGACCTCTTCACGAAGCACATTTTTGACGTGTTTATTTAGCGACACTATTTTATCGAAGAGTGTAAGCACAGTCTTAAGTACTTAACTTAAGTACTTGCAACTTTAAATAACTTGCAACTTTAACTCTTAAGTACTTGCAACTTTCGAGAGATTCGCATGAGCACATTTTACGTGGTCAGTCAGCGGCAAAATTGCAGAGTGTCTTAAAAGCACAGTTTGGTGTGCTTAGTTCACAACGAAAATCGTAGAGAGTCTTGGAAGCACATTTTTGATGTACTTAGCCCACAGGCAAAATTTTGAGAGAGTGTCTTCGCCTTCACTTATTGCACAGGGGTAATTTTGATTTTCCCCCTTGGCTCTTATTGACTCCACCGTATCTGTGGGCTAATTTGCTCCAGCCATCTTTTAGTGGTCTGTGCTGGCTTTCATTGGAAATTTCATGATGCCCACGAGCTCGCTTGAGTCCATAATTGCATTTCTCATGACGTCATCCTGTATTTATTGTCCGCCCATTGTGAAATTAGACGTCGTCGAATCTGCTGCTGATGCCGCACTATCACAGAGTCATTTCTGAAATAAATAAATACCTTTTGCGCAACTGTATCACATAAGTTATGATGGAGCTATAAAGAATATATATCCACACACATCGAAAGGTCACGTGGTCCTTAAGATCTCAAGCAGTTACACCCAATGCATACCGGGACAGGGACAATAACCTCGCACCAGCTCAGCAGTCAATAGGCCCAAGGGAGAGAAATGATAACGCAGCCAGAAGCGACCGCTGGAGAGATGCACATCCGTGTCAAAAAACGACAAATGAATTCAGTGAGACAAAGAATGGAAAACATACGACATTGTATGCAGACGGCGACGACATTGTGTGGAGAGGACAGAATGTGTGGAGAAGAGATGGAGAAGACAATGTGAAATAAAATGTGTGCCTCTGCAGAAATTCTAGATGAGTTGTCGTAATTAAATTTTTTCCACAAGCAAAAGCAAAAGGTACCCCTTTACCGTCCATGAGGCCATAATATTTCAATTAATACTTGACTCTATTAAAAGTCTATTAAAATTTCAGTCTATCATCACAAGCAGATCTAAAAATTTAATTTGAAAAAGTAATGATTGCTAAAATATAAATTGATGTCAAATTGATAAATACGTATTGTAAAACTGTAAATGAAAATCTGAGTAATAATTTTAACAACTTCAAATAGCAATTTTAATAAATATATAAATAATTTAATAAATATATAAAGTTGAGCAAAAATGTCTCATTTTAGACTGTTGCTGCAAACAGATACTGCAAACATGTGGGTTAGTTTTCGAATTTCATGGACACTATTACCAAGCCAAATTAAGTAAATTTAACAAATAAAAGAAATATTAAAATATAATCTCTCATCAATTAATTAATTACAATTATTTAATTTAACTAAATATTTAACAAGAAAAAGAGAGATAAATCGTGCATAAAGCATTGATTATAAAACACTTTCCAACTGAAATGCAATTTTATTTAAACATCGCTAAAATGCGATACATTCAGTGGTGATATTTTTTAAATTATCACAGTACTACAATAATGTATTTTACTTGGAAACTGAAAATTTCATCAAAAAAGGCAATGAAAATAAAATCATCTGCATATAAAATCAAAGAATATTTCATTCATATCACTTGTATTCCAGACTCCAGAGCTAAATAATTTTGCTTTAAACGAATTCAACGATTTTTATACAACTCATCTTACAATCGCTTAATTTATTTACATTCTACATAAGTTAAAATTACGCTTCGTTGTAGAAATAATCAAAGTTTAGTGATCATTTAAAATCAAAGTTATTGTAAATGCGCAGGCACACAATTTAGAAACGCAGATACTACACAAATAATATGCAACAATAAAGTGGTTTTAGGACGAATGTAACACTAAATATAAATATAAATATAACACTAAATATAAATATAGGCGTTCCTTATAAATCACGATTTTCACTAAAAGAAAAAAAAATGGATGTCATATTTTATTTTGCAATGAGTCACGTAATCTCCAATCTCCTCATGTAATGTAGGTGTAATAATTATTTCAATTTTATTTAAAAAACTACTTAACATATTTTGATGAAATTTGTTTTACACATATTTCGTCATAATTTAAATATTTCCTAAAATTGTCAAATAAATTTGTGAATTTTAACTCTGCTAAAAAATGTTTGAAAAATTTGATCCCATAGGATTCAATATATTTCATTTTTTCAACCCGGATTAAATCCAAAACTAATTGGGTAATATTATTCCTTAACATTCCCGTATGTCCCGCAGACAGTCTCAACAACATACTAAAATTTCATCTTGATAAAGTCATTTTTACGGCAGTTATCGTGCGAACGAGCAGACAGACAGACAGAAAGAACACTTAGTCATTTATTTATTTACAAAGACTGCAAGCAACAGGACGTAGTCCCAGTTACAGCATGCAGGAGCAAAACTACATTCAAAATACCATGACATACATTAAAAAAGTTAAAATACATTAAAAAGTTAAAACATTAAAAATAAAAAAACACTTCACAAGAATACATGTAATAAAAACACAAGATGTTACAA
This sequence comes from Amaurobius ferox, assembly GCA_951213105.1. NCBI lineage: Eukaryota > Metazoa > Arthropoda > Arachnida > Araneae > Amaurobiidae > Amaurobius > Amaurobius ferox. Next base: position 88,025,619 of record OX578140.1, on the reverse strand, counting down.
CAAATGCTCTTTAAAATCCTTCTCAGAAGAATAAAAAATATCAAGATAATCAGGGAAACCATTGTATAATTTAGAAAAGCAATTTATAGCACAATTATTGCCAATACTCGACCCAAACTTCCTAATGGCAAATAAATTCAAGCTTCTAGTTCTATACTGTGGGACATGAAAATCAATCCCACCCAAGACATGGGAACAGTCAACTCGGCCACGAAACAAACCACTGAAAAAAGAACACAGAATAAAATCCCTTCTTCTCTGTAAGCTTACAACACCAAACAAACCACGCAAAAAAGCAGAAGACAATGCATAACAACTAATGCCAGTTTTCCTATAATACAGATATCTCAAGAAACTATTCTGGATGACCTCAATCCTTCTAGAGTGAACGGCCTGAAAAGGCCTCCAAACCACAGACGCATACTCCAGCCCAGACCTGACCAAGGCATTGAAAAGAACTATTCTGGAATCCTCATTTACAAAATCATGCGTAATCCTCCTGACACAAAATCTTCAGATCGTCCGCATAAAAAAGGCAATTTCCAAAACAATCAGCAAGATCATTAATAAAGATAATAAATAAAAGGGGACCAAGAATAGAGCCCTGGGGCACACCAGATGTAGCCGAAAAGCTCCTACTCGATGACGAACCAAAATTTACACATGAAAACCTAGAACCCAAATATGACTTCAACAACATAACCAAACTAGGACAGAACCCAATACTATTCAATTTATGTATCAGAATACCGTGATCAACCGAATCAAAAGCCTTCGCAAAATCCGTGTAAACAACATCTAATTGACCCCCAGCATCAATGGCATCAATTACATACGAATTAAAACAAAGAAGATTTGTAACAGTTGACCTGCCTCTCATGAAACCATGCTGATTGACAGAAATAAAAGACCTAACTTGTCTGTATATATATCTATGCAACACAAACTCAAAAACCTTGGCAAAAGGAGAAATAATGGAGATGGGCCTATAGTTATCAATACGACATTTGTCACCTTTTTTAAAAATAGGAACAATTCTCGATCTCTTCCATTCCTCTGGAAAAACATTACACCTGATGGACAGGTTAAACATAATGAGTAAAGGATATACAAGATATTCAGAACACGCCTTAATAATATAAGCAGGAATATTGTCTAACTCATAAACACTTTACATAATATCATAAACGCTTTATACATATCATAACACTTTACATAGTGTCATAAACTCTTTACATAATAAGTGTTAATAAACAATTTTTACCAGACACAATTTATTAAAAATAAATAATTTTCACCACGGTAATTGTTTTTACTTATTGTTTAAAACTTGCTGAAATAAAGTTGCAACTTAATCCACTGCGTGGAAGCATTCATCTCAATATTAGTATCGAAGACTTTCTTTAGCTCTCATTTTGGCCTAAGCATATATCTTTACATTCACATCACGCAAACGTCATCAGTGAAGAAGATTTTTTTATAAAATATTTTGGCCCATTTACAGGATAAGATCCAACTCTGGCATCTGTCTGCTGATTGGTCTGAGCATTTTTGAGCCAATTGGTTGGCTTCAGAAATTTGCCTCTGATTGGATATGTTCAGCTTCACCCCATTTGCTTGAGTATGTTTGAATTGACAAGTCCGGAGTTTGGTGTTCTATTGCCCGATATAAGTTTTGCAATAAAGTTCTTTGTGCTGTTGGATACTGTAATGCCATCTCTCACGTCTGACTGCCGCCATGTTTATCATCTCTCAATCCCTCTACTAAGTTCGGTTGTTCTAATTTTAATTCAGTTCATGTCACATGGAGCGTTACAAACGAAATTTGGTACAAAAATTACAATCGGTGAGTACTGGAAGCCCATTGATTTTGAACGTAATCGAAAGTTCGAAAAATCTCCACTATTTTTAACAAAATATTAAAAAAATCATCAAAAAGTCAAAACCTTCAATAATGTTACATAAATAAATCATTTCTTGTATATTTTTATTATTACGGAACGATTGACACAAATTTTAAAACGCTGACATTGACCACTCTATAGATATGTCAAACTTTTCAAATAAATTTATCAAAAAAAATCTCATAAAAATAAAGAGTATTAACTAATGTGAAATATGTTGACTTTTCATATGCAATAAATTTATTAACATCATTCTCGTGGATCTCGTTCGTTACATTCACGAGAGAAGATAATTTGTGTAATAATTTTGTATTTTGACTCCCAACAATTCGCCGATAATCATTTATATATAAAAAATTATCCTTTCCCCATTTGTATGAAACGCTTGGTGATGAATTCGGCGAACTTGAGATCTAATTTGCGAAGTATCGCTAACGTGTTAATGTTTCGTCCCAAATTGACGAAAATGTCGTTAAAATTGCAAAACAGATGCTAGGTTAAAGAAAATGACGCCAAATTGATGAATTGGTAAAATATTTAAATATACAGACAATATTGATTATTGCAGATGCTATCAATATTGATAATTGTCCATTTAGAGTTCGAAATAAGTTAATTGGGTACTTTGAAATTGTTTTACATGCTGTCATCCTGAAAAGCGCCAAATATACAATTCAACGATAAAAACATTGTGCCGCAGATTTTGTGCATCATTTTTTCACCGTGAAAGAAGTAAATTAGTTGCATAATATAGGGAAAATTACGTGCTGCCCACGTCAGACTTTTAAATAAGGGAACAAACAACTCCCCATATTTATCCGTAAGGTTTTTAATCAGATACGAAAAAAAACGTCATTTAAATCAAGTAATCTTAAAATACCTTGAATCATCTTTTTCAGGAAGAAAATAAATTAAATGAACCAATGACTTAAGGACAAATAATTCAAAAAAGGGAGAAAAAGTGAACCAAATTTAGTCCGAAAAAATTATTAAGAATCTAAAATTCAATCCACAAAAATTATCGAAAGAAATTTTACAAACATCATTGCTCTTTGACTGCGATAATAAATACTTATATATTTTAATTTTAAACTCCATCCCATTTTAATTAAAGACTCTTCCATATTTAATATGTATCAATTAGTTTATACACTACAATACAATTGAAAGAATGTAAAATGAATTGATTCCATAAAATCTCTTCATAGCATACCTCGAAAGCATTCACTATTTAAACAGTTTATCAGAAAACTAAATTTATATAGACAGAAGTTTAGTTCAGTACTATTTATACACTACCGTTTAGTACTATTCATACGCCACAGTTAAGTACAGTATTATTCGATTCCTTAGCGACCAAAAATATTACCACAGAGTTTCTATCTTGAAACCATAGAAAAGATCTAAATATTATCTTTCAAACGAACCTTGAACAAAATCCATACGATTAATAGACGAATTTTCATATTTTTTTAAAAAACATGCTTTTCGTTCGTTTAATACTTCCCGATTTTTATACTGCGATTAAGAACAACTGACATGCAATCTAAAGTTTATAATTTAGAGGTAGCTCTTAAATATATCATAGACTACTCCAGAAAAAAAAATTTACTCAACCCATCCGTAGAATATTTATAAATATTTTAACCGAGCGTACTATTTTAATTTTGGAATCAATTAAGAGTTTCGCCCATGAAATCGGAATCATTTTCTCCCACCCGGAAATAGAACCCTACCGCTATCTATTAGCAAACGCATTAAATAAGCATTCTCTCTCGACGTAATTTATTTATTTTTTGACGTAGAGTGTGTGATTTGGAGCGTAACTGTATTATTCAAGTAGCGGGCGCTTATTTAATTACACTGCTCACAACTGATATCGCAACATCATGAAGAAATTGATGTATCCTTATAAACTTTGCAGAATCTAATTGTAACATGGGATGTGCAAATGATCAAAAAATCATACCTGGAAAATAAAAGCATGGAACTTTATTGACATTAGATCAATATGGAATAGTCCCACCGTGAACGGCTATGCAGGATTGAATACGACGAGGCATCTCGTCAATGAGATGGTCAATTGTGTGCTGAGGGATGGCATTCCACACACCATGCAATTGGACTTGTAACTGAACATGGTTTGCTGGAATTGGGAGTTCTCTTAATTGGCGAACCATGATGTCCCAGATATGCTCAATTGGCGACAAATCCGGAGAATATGCTGGCCAAGGCAGGATATCAAAACCTTCTAGACAATTCATAGTTGCCCTGCAGTATGTGGCCTGGCATTATCCTGCTAAAAAAGCAGTCCAGGCCTGGCTGACAGATATGACTGTACCATAGGTCTCACAATGTCAGAGACGTATCGTTATGCCGTGATACTGCCAGAAAAGGGGACCAAAGATGTTCATCTACCAAATGTTATACCACCCCAAACCATGGTACCAATTAGAGTGACTGTGTAGCAACTGATAGGAAAAGCTTCGGGGTGACGTTTCTGAAAGCGCAGCCATACGCGAGTACAGCTATCTGCCATGCCAAAACAGAATCGTGATTTTTCCATGAACAGAATGTTTCGCTATTCTGTCGACCAATTGCGTCTCATTTGACACCACTGGAGGCGACGTAACCGGGGAAGACGTTGAAACGGTAGGTGTCGAAAAGGTCAACTACCTCTGAGTCCTGCGTCATACAAACGGTTTTGAATTGTTTGCGTCGAAACCACGTTTGTAATGTGAGATAAATGCAGTTGTAGCAGGGTTACTGTGGTAAACGGCTCCTGTGCAACGCTTCTCAGAAGCATACGATCTTCACGTGGTGTGGTACACCTGGATGCTCCACTACCTGATCTTTGTGCCGGTTCGATGTCTCTCACGAACAATAACACACACCGTTGAACTGTACTCACACCACGACCCAATAGTTCAGCGATCCTTCGAAGGCTTAATCCACACTCACGTTAAACAATGATTTGTTAGAGTTCCGTCGACGACAACTGAACGTATACTGTACGTCTACGTAATTTTGTCATACTGTGATGAGTTTTATAACCTAAAACCAATGACGCTACAATTTAGTTGTGATGTCGCTCCTCCTTGACCTGACACTTTTATGCTGCTCGGCAAGGTGTTGCGTCACTATGCGTAACGAAACTGTAATCATTTGCATATCTCGCCTTGCTGTTTCCATTGCTGATTTACATAAATCTGCACCTACAACTTTATGGAGTTACGATTTCAGTTGTGAGCAATGCATATAACAGAGCATATACGTAGTGGTGCTTATAACAGATAATTGTGTATGGTGTTCTCTGCAATTGTATTATGTAAGGAACTGGCACTTATATATTCCGTTAATGTAGAAATATGAGTCTACGCAAGTGATGGAATTCGGTTTTGTGATTGGGGAGGGACTTATCACGCCCATTGTGTCGATGTACAAGGATTGCATGTAATTTTCACTATACGAATAAAATTTATTTATTTTGTTAATTTATATAACTACCCTGCTGCTTCCGGACAACGATGATTGAAGTTAGTTTTCAAGTTATATATAAAACTCGATGAACCAGAACTTGGAATTAAACCTAGATGCCTTGGTCTGTGCTAAGTATATTACTTCTACACCATTTTATCCATGTCAAACATGATTGATTTACCTTAAAAGTTCATTATAACAGTATTAGTTCTCTATATTTACAGTATTTATTCCAATTTTTAGAGGGAGTTCGTTAAATCAGTTGTTTTGCACACCTCAATTCTTATAATTGATTTAAAAATGTACACATTCTACAAGAAATTTTACCTATTTTAAAATCAATGATAAATATCTTATCTATGGATGTTGTTGTATCAATAAAGTTTACTATTATTAAATTATTTTACTTATATAAATATAGATAGTTAATCTTTTAAAGTAAATAAGTACTGTCAATCCCATAAGAAATTGATAAACAATAGTTTAGAAGAAAACATGATAGTTAATCATTTAAAGCATTGTTTTTTCAAACGTTTTTAGTCTCCGAACCCTTTTGAAATTCAATTTTATGGCGGAAACCTAAAATGGGAAAATGTCATCGTGGTTCAAATTATGCATTCAAAATTTTACGCGTTTATTGTTATTATTTTTAATAAAATTTGCAAGAAACTATCAATTTCCAAAATCCCCTGGAATTTTGTCGCGGAACCCCGGGGATCAGCGAAACACACTTTTAAAAATGCTGATTTAAGGTAAACAAGGGGAGCAATCATTTAATGTAAACTGGAAGAGCAATGATTTAAAGCAAACTAGAAGAGCAGTCATTTAAAGTAAACAGGAAGAGCAATCATTTAAGGTAAACAAGGAGAGCAATCACTTAAGGTAAACAAAGAGAGTAATAATTTAAAGTAAACAAGGAAAGCAATCATTTCAGGTAAACAAGGAGAGCAATCATTTAAAGTAAACAAGGAGAGCAATTATTTAAAGTAAACATAGATAACAACCATTTATGGTAATCTTACTTTTGTATAATACCTCTATATTTTAAAAGATCGAGTTAACTTAAATGTGATTTTAAATTAATTATCACAACTTTGTTTTTATTTGTTCCTTTTGTTCAAGTATTCTAGACAGCTTTCTTTAAAATTTTACAGCAGAAACTAAAAAAATAAATAAGCCTCTTTAATCTCTTATTTTTTAGGTGAACTTTCTTTCTATAATCCCACTTCCACTTTTAAATAAAAGAATAAAAGTTTTTTAAATTGAGCTCCATGGCTTCCTAAACAGGATGGGAAAAAAAGTTCTATTTTGATCACGTAATCTTAAGACAATATCTTCAATCATCTTTTCCATGGGAAAAGCAAATTAAACGAACCATTGACCTAGGAACAAAGAATTTCAAAAAAAAGAGAGAGTCAATATTTTAGAGTCTATAAACGGGGCCATGAAAATGACTGAATAGTTTTCGACAGAAATATTTTATTTTGATATAGCGACCCTCATAGGTACATATTATACAAATTTCGGTTTTGAAGTCGCTTGAAATTGTTTAGTACACAGAATGCTTTATAATTGGAGATACTATGATATTGAAAATATTTCAAATGATGTAGGATTTATTATATAATCCTGTAATACTATGTAAGAAAGCTAGGTGAATCCAATACAGTGAAGCTTAAATTTTGATTTCTTCAAAAGAATTTGTCGTAAGAACAAATTTTAAAATTGCATTTACTATTGTAACGATAAAATTAAATACTGTTACAATTGCTTTGCATCACTTTATTTTCTGACCTTTGACGTTTACGAAAGACAAGCAACTTTTGCAGATTTTAAACCAAACTCTATTTGTTTTACCCTGTACCGTTCAGGTACAGGGTAAAACAAATAGAGTTAAAAAAAATCGAAATTTCTGAAGGGAAGGAAAATAAACTTTGAAACACTTAAAGCCAGAAGCTTTTGTACGTTTTCTAGTGAAAATATTTTTATACGCCGTCTAATGCTTTTTGTTTCTACCTGAAACTAAAATAACATTGGGTTTAAATTTGCTTTCGTAATTAATTATTTAATTATTCGCCTGTTTCGGTTAGACACAGTTGTTTTCCATTTAAGTATGTTTTTTAAATCTTCGATAACTTCTTTCTAATGTAGGTTGCCCTCCTTTACAACTTGTCATATTTAAATTACATATGAAAGTAATGCAGTGCATAATCACATTTTCACTTTTTGTAACTTTGTTGGTTTTTCCCTAAACAATGAAGGCAGAACACTTGATCTTGACTACAAATTTGGTGATTAATTTTCGAATTGGAAAATAAAGATGGTAACTTTCAGAAGTTCAAAAACATAATTTTACATAAAAGCTATTTAATAACGACCTTTGTAAAGAATCTTGCAGTCCCAGCCGGGAATCGAACCACTGATCCTTGAACTGACTAGTCGATGAGCTTATCGTTAAGCTACTGGGATGGAATTGCATGCTCTTATCGTAGAAGTGGACTCTGTATTCTCTACCCTCTAATGTCAGATTGTCGTGCAACTTAGCAATCTGATTAGCCACCTCCTGCTATTTTTACCTCAGGTTAGCCACCTGCTATTTATTTTTTCCTTCAATTTAACTTTCTACGTGGTCGTCATCCTCTCGATTTGAAATTGGCACTCAATATACCAGAGTCCTAGTCGTACTAGAGCCACTTTCAGACCACCGACATCATTCCACTAGCCTGCAGGGTTGATTTGTTAGGGCGCCATTGTAAAAAACATTGCTATCCAACTGGAAACCGAACCACAGATCTGCATATTGGCCAGTCTACGCTCTACCGTTGAGCTACTGGGACGGAAGCTTTTATCGATGAAGTGGGCACTGCACCTTTTGTTACCCTATTTTAATGAGAAATAGCTGTTTTGAAATTTTCATTATATTGCATTATGTTCATTATGCTTTAGGGAACTGTTTTTTAATCTGTTTACATCTGTCTTGTTAAGTTACATTTCTAACTTGTGTTATTGTTATTCATACTTTAGTTAAATTGTCTGTTTTTAGAAGTAGAATAGCTTCTTGATGACGATTACCATACTCTTCTTATCGAGTTTTTTCAATCTACTGCTAAAAGCATATCTATCAAGAAAAGTGAAAGTGGTACCAGTCATAATCCCTATCGCCATACTTTCTTCTAACTCATCGTAAGGAAAGTAAAATGAACTTGAAGTGCCCCCAAAAGTATTCAAGAACACCATAATGATAATGATGTAGGAGGCCTTCTTGAATACAGAAGATCCAATGATCAAGGATTAAAATCATCGACTGGAGATCGTGGTTCAATTACCCTTTGGGAACAAAATTCGTTTACAAGATTTTTAGGTTTTATATTTTAATGTTTTCATGTAGTATTGAACATTACATAAAGTTAGCAATCAATCTTAATCAAAATAATGCCCTGATAATGCTATGTCTGACAATTTTCTCTGCCTTAATTTTGAAGATATTTTCTACTTTCAGAATAATCAACTTATTATTTGTAAGCCTTTATTTTTTTTGCATGTTTGAAGATAACTTCTGTACAATGTTTTATGAGACAGGGGTAGAATTTTTAACTGATAAGAATAATGAATGATCATTGAAATAAATAAAATGATCATTAACATTAGCAGAACGATCATTGAAATTGGCAATATAAGCATTGAAATGTTGAAGATAACTTCTGTACAATGTTATATGAAGCAGGGACAGAATTTTAACTGATAAAATTAATGATCATTGAAATGAACAGAATAATCATTTAAATTAACATAATAATCATTGATATGAATAGAATGATCATTGGAATAAACAGAATGATCATTGAAATGAACAGAATAATCATTCAAATTAACATAATAATCAATGAAATGAATAAAATGATCATTGAAATGAACAGAATGATCATTGAAATGAATATAATGATCATTCTACAAGAAACAAATGTCTCGTACAGTAAGATATATTTTTATAACTGCATCCTTTTTTTTTTATTCTATACAGTAACACACACATATGTGTAGAGAAAGACATCTATATTTATCGAATAAGTATTTTTATAATTAAAGAAGAAAACGTCCTGAAATTGAGTTGCATTGCCTCTAAAGTAGGAAGAAAAACTCATATTTTGATCACGTAATCTTGAGGCAATATCTTCCATCATTTTCTTCCACGGAGAAAGAGAATTAAACGAACCATTGACCTGGGGATATGGATTTTTTTTAAACCTATAATTTAAAATCTATGGACGAAACCACAATATGACTTCTTTTATTTTCCGAAATATTTTACTTTTAGGCAGCGACATATATTAAGTACTATAGATAGTTTGATTTTCAAATCAATAGTTTTCTGTATCACTCAGAATTTCATTAAAACGGAAATTTATCTCTTATAAAATAAATGAATGTATTTTATAATCGCAAGGTAGGTGTCCATATAATCGCCAGTGTTTGCAATTTCGCCATCCTTAATGAATTCGTGGAAAAAGAATGACAACTACTAAATGGAACCACTAAATGGCGTGAGAAGTAGCCTGTTGCCACTTCACTTTTTGAAAATCCTTCACTCCTTTAAATAGTTCAAATATGCATATTTAAAAATGGTTCAAGATTTCTCAACAAAATCATACATTATAAAAAATGGTTGAAATAGTGAAAATTTGCACCATTCATCACCCATATATTTATGTATTGTAAGCTAAAGAAAATTAACCATAATTGATATCAATTTAAACCAAAACCATCAAGTTTAGGTACTCGTCCAGCTTGAAAATAAAAATTATCCATAAAAGCATTATACTAGGATTAGTAGAATTGAAAAAGTTCTAACTAAATTTACTTAGAAACCTGATACATATATTTTTACAGTTGAACATTCCATCTCGTTGTGTCTTAAAGTTTGTCATTGCTGGATGCAATCTATATATTTCTATGAGATGGGCGGAAACAATCCTTCCTCCAGCGACAAATATCATTCTTATTTGGAGTTCAAAATATATTCGGGCCAATAACTTTAGAAACTACTACAAATCAATGGCAGTCAAACACGTCTGTCTCGGCGTCCTTCAAAAACCTCATGACATGATTCGTGACTGTCTTTATGTGCACTGATATCCACAGAAAATGAAACGACAAATAAATAAAGTGACCTAGACATATTCTTCCTGTCATTTAAGGAATGGTGGCGTGTGGCAATGCTGACTAACTTACATTCTTCTCCTCATAAAGTTTATCTGTGTAAAAAAAATCCTTTCAGTAACAAATATCATTCATATTTTATAGAGTTCAGAATAAATTTGGACCAATAACTTTAGAAACTACTACAATTCAGTGGCGGCCAAACACATATGTCTCTGCATCTTTCAAAAACCCCGTAATGTAAATCGTGACTGTGTTTGTGCGCACTGATATCAACAGGAAACAAGAAAGATCAATCATGCATAAAGCATTGATTATGAATCACTTTCCAACTTCAATGCAATTTTATATAAACATATTTGAAATGCGATACATTCCTCGTTAATATTTTTTAAATTATCACAGTACTACATTAATTTATTATATTTGAAAACTTCATCAAATAAAATGAACTTCATTCAAATGACAGCATTGAAATATAAATTACCTGGTTTAAACATCTCTAAAATGCGATACATTCCTAGGTAATATTTTTAAAATTATAATAGTGCTACAATAATTTATTATATTTGAAAACTCCATCGAAAACAAATGAACTTTATTCAAATGACGTCATCGAAATATAAATCGCCTATAAAAGCAGCATTTCATTCATCAACATAATTCCAATCGTTTCATTTATCACAATACTATAAAAATTTATTTTATTTAAAAATTTGAAAAAATGATATCTACCATATTTATTTTAAAACGTGAAACCTCTCTTACATATAAATAATTCAACTCTTGGAAAGATATTTGTTATGTAATATATCTCTTTTTCCTTTCTGGAGGATATAGTAAGAGTCAGAAGTTAATTGAATTTGTTTTTCTCCCTATATTAAATAATTTTTATTTAAAAAACTACTTAACATATTTTACTGAAATTTTTTTTATATATTTTATGGGATAATTTGAATATTTCCTTAAATTTTCGAAACAATTTGTGAATTTTAAATTTGCTTAAAAAATATTTGAAAAATTAGGTCCCATAGGGTTCAATGTATTTCATTTTTCAACCCGGGTTCAATTCAAAGCTAATTGGGTGATATTATTCATTTATATATATTCCCATAGGTCCCACAGAGCGTCTGAAAAACATACTAAAATTTATATTTGATAAAGTCATTTTTACGGCAGTTATCGTGCTAACGGACAGACAGACAGAATGAACAAAGTCATAAACACTTTTCAACTATGTTGCAAAGTGTTAATAAAACGACAAACAAGTAATGTGCCCTAGACATCTTCTTCCTGTCATTCATGGAATAGTGGCGTGTGGCGATGCTCACTAACTTACACTTTTCACTTCATTAAAATAAAGGTGAGCTGTGTAAAGAAAACCCTTCCAGCAAAAGATATCATTCATATTTTATAGAATTCAGAATACATTTTGACCAATACCTTTAAAAACTACTACAAATCAATTGCGGTCAAGCACATCTGTCTTGGGATCCTTCAAAAACCCTGTGACATAAGTCGTGACTATGTTTATATACACCGATATCAACAAGAAATGAAATGTCAAACAAATAAATTTCCCTGGACATATTCTTTTTGTCATTTAAGGAATCATGACGTGTGGCGATGCTCACTAATTTACATTTTTCTCTTCGTTGAAATAAAGGTAAGCTGTGATAAATAATAACAAAATTAGCACTTCTTGCCCTATACCTTAATTCATAGTTTTCTATACATGTTTAAATCACTTGAGTTGTTGAGGAGAAAACCAATTACATAAATAAATTCATGGACAGAAATGTACAGGCGTATGAAATGCTAAACATATAGCTTCGTCATTTGCAATCCCTAAAACTAACCTTGGTTAAAATGCGTTTTGGAAACATTAGCTGCATTTAGCAAGGATAATATTTAAAAGTGATTAGAAATTAACTGTTATTCCCCTATCAGTGAATAATTCTTACAAACGTAATATCATTGCCAACACCAACTAAGAAATTAATTAAAAGAACCTTTTCGGCAGAAGTTAAATGAATAAGTTTTGATTGCAATCAAAACAAATATTACCTTTTTGTGGGGAATAAATAGTTCCTCTGAAAAATTCTGTAATGTAATCTGATTTTGATATCCGAAATCACAAAATTTGAAAGTCAGAGAAAAAAGCTATCTTCATTTTTAAATCTTATATCTTCAATCTTTTTGTGGAATGACTTGTTTTAATTTAAAGAGCACGCATTCTTTAACTAGCTAGAGGAATTATGTTAAATTTTTAAATGAAAATCTCAGAGATAAAAGAATGCTACTTTATAATTGAGATGGATTTTTACGTGGCTTAATTTGATCATATTCAAATTTAAAGAAATCTAACGCATTGCAAGAAACAGCAATTAAAAAAGTTAATATCAGTAAAATTTTTAAGCATCTGAATATTTTAAAGAATGTATTGCTACCTTCTTTTTGTAGTACCTAGCTCCTGCATTATTTCTGTAAAAAATATTGACGCAAATATATATTCTAAAGCCGCTGTATATATGTAGCTCATATTGTTGTCCGTTTTTGTGTATATCTGTATGAAGTAGAAATTCTCAATATATTTCTCCGCAACCCCTTTGACGTTGCAAAAGGTTTCAATGGCCCACTTTGTTGTTACAAGAAATCCTTTCAACCAACTTAAAGAACAAAAATACCCATGTGGCTTACTGTGACTTTGCAAAAAGTCTTTACAACTGTAGCGTACAAAAAAGATTATATCTAGCCGTGATTTTACAATGGCACGTTGCCGAGGTAACCCACCATAGTATTTTTGGGTTTCTTATATAGTAGTGATTAGAAATTAACTGTTATTCCCCTATCAGTGAATAATTCTTACAAATATAATATAATTTCCAACACCCCTAAGAAGAGCATTTCAACCAAGATTAGTACATGTGGCAGCAATAACTCAATATATTAATTTAGTATGTTGCCCTGTGTTTCTTCTGAAAAGCAATTTGATTAATAACATAAAATTAAATTTACTTATCCAATAAACAGACATTAAATTGATCAAACAAAACTTCATTAATTATTAATAATTTTATCATTAAATCTTATTTACCAAATTAATCAAGTATTAACATAATAGTTACTGGAGCTGCTTTCGTGTTGTGATACAGAACGACTACTATTCGTTTAGTACATTGGCTACTGAGCCTTTAAAACATTTCCTCAAAATGTTTAAATAAATGGTTACCTGATTAATCTTTAATGCCTTTCGTCGGGCCTGGACTCGTGCTCTAATCATCTGCTATTTTCACACACACTTGCTAGGAGCACACATTGACTTATTAAAGCCAGGGCAATTATAATGCACTTTCATCTCACCAGTAACCAGTAAAATCAGGATTTTGCATACGTCATTTTATGTTAACTTTAAAATCAGTAAAATCAGCAAACTCTGCAAGTCATATCATGGCAACGGTAAAATCAGCAATCTATGTCATTTTAAAAACTTTCGTATCAGGTACTTTGTGTCTTTCCCATTTTGCTCAATGGCGATTTTTTCTGCCATTGGTTCCAGTTCTATGGGCGGAGCTTATGTTAAGTTCTATTGGACATCTCCTTTTGCCTTGGAGTCTTGTTTACGTCATAAAGCGCACGTGTTACGAAATCATAATTTTATTGTTTGGGCAGCAAATTACTCTCCGCCCCATCATAAAAACTGGCGTATCAAAACTGGTAATAAAACTGCTGTCTGGGGCTTGGTGCCCGCCTGTTGCTTTTTGCTTCTGTAGACAAAATTATTCTTTCTATTCGTAAAGCCTATATTTTACATGATTATATTCGCGTACTGAATCACAGCAACTAATATAGAAAATACAAAATACCTTGATCTGATGCAATTTAGATGTACACAGGCAAACAGAAAAAACAGTTCTTAGTCATTAAGGACATATTGAAGACCCAAACCACACGACTGACCCAAAGGTATGCAGCAGCAAAACGTGAGGCCGGGAGAATCATTAAGGACATGTGAACGATTTTAGGGTATTTTTTGGAGGGTGAATCCAAAAAAGTCATAAATTCATTACTTTTGCCAAATTTGCTCTTGTGTTTGAAAACATGGATACCCCTGAAATTACGATTTTGCCACAATACGACCTGTATCTGCTGACATATTCAGAAAAGTTTCGTCTGTATTTTACCCAAGTTTATTCATTGCCTATAATATTATACTGATTATTTATTTTTTTTTAAAGAAACGTATGTTTTCATATGAGACTACTTAATTCTAATGCATTCAACTGCATTTATGGCGAATGTCTGGAAAAATAAAGGAAAAACATCACTGACTTTGTAAAACAAGCATATCTTGCTCATTTTGGTGCGAAACATAAAGACCAAGATAAGTCTTGAATATAGAGAAGGATTTTAAACACCTCAAAAAAGAACTCAACGATCTGATACAAGACCTCTGTCTATCAAAGTAAGTATCTGAATTTTTTAGCATTTAGGATAAAAGAAAATAACTGTCTAAAGCCAAAAGCTACAATAACAGCATATGGAGCAAGGGAGGGGGGACTTTAGGCAAGATGAAAAGCTTGTATACTGTAATAACTTCCCTAAACTTCTTATCCATATGAAACTTGAAGAATATTGAGCATAAGATTGACGGCTTTCTATAGACAGCTCTACCAGACGCTTGAAATACGTTTCATTCCACAATTGTAACCTCTGTGCATCTTTTCCAAGTACTCACTCATCGAAACATGAAGAAGAATACAGAAATATTAAAATGTATAGAAGTTAGATGCAAAAGTTTTATTAACATGGGTAGGAGTTTATTTGCGTTGATCTAAAAATGGTGAATTTTTTGCTTGGGCATCAATGTGGATACACAAAGTCCTGTGCGATTGTAGAGCATAGCAAAAGCATTGAAAAATACTGTATAGCTTTCAAATGAAAACACGACCGTAAGTGTAGCGAACGTCATTAACGAATTATTGATTGACAGAGAAATAATCATTTTCCCACCACTCCATATTAAGACTGAACTATTGAAGCAGTTTGTGAAGGCATTGGACAAATATGGCGATTGTTTCAAATATATTTGTAGATCGTTCCTTTGACTGAATATGGTACAGCTAAAAGTAAGGAAGTAAGGTTCTCAAATTCGTAAACTCATCACTGATTCAAATCTCACAAAATGTTTGAATGATGTTGAAGTATTTGACTGGCACAGTTATGTATCAGTTGACAAAAACATCTTGGGTAATCACAAAACAGTTATTTATGAAGAATTGGTGCATAAAATGATCGCAAACTTTAGAAGTTTGGGTACTAATATAAGCATAAAGTTGCACTATCTACATAGTCATTCAGACAGATTTCCAGATAATCTTGATGATTTTAGTGAGGAACAAGGGGAGAGGTTCCATTAAGATATCTGTGTAATGTGGGAAGGTATCAAGACAGATGGGACAAACACATCATAGCTGACTATTGATGAAGTCTGCAACATGATTGTCATGATGACCCACATAAAAAAAAAGTCGTACAAATAGATGTATTTCTATGCAGTAATTGTGATTATCTGAATCAGCTTACTTTATTTTTCTGTTATTATAATGAATACAACTCCATTAGATATTTCAAACGTTTACTTTTGTATGATTTGAGACAGTTTCAGTGTAATGTATGAGTAGGCTGCGATGGACCATTAAATTGTGTATGTATGTATGTAAACGGTTTTCCAAAGCCTCTACAGGACCTACTAGAAAGCTCGTGGTTTTTTAAAAGCAAACATGAGATTACTCCGAAATTTTCGAAAATTCGATAAATTTGGACTTTTAAATATTTCTAAAAATCCTCCAAAATTATGGTTAAAAGAAAGGTCAGTGAGAAAAGCATCGCCTCCTAGAGGAAAAGGGTTAGAACCTCAGTTTTTGATCAGAACGGGAGACAGATCAATTTTGACGACCCCCTAAAAGCCGGGAATTTAAAAGAGTCATTTTTTTACTTTTATAATATTGCGGATATTTAAAAATTCTAAAAAACCCGCTGTAATCTATTTAGAAAATGGACAGCATTCCCACTTTCATTCCCCACTACGTTTATAGCTTCGCGGAGGTTGAGATTAGGATTTGCAGACAGCTATCGCCAGGGTTACGGGATTTGAAATTTTGCAAATAATATTATAAAATTATTATAAGCATTCTCTGAAAAAATCACGGTGTTTCGGTGAAAACATCGACTTTTACCCTTATTTGACGAATTGATCAAAATTAAAATAAAAAGACTTTCCAAGTACTGTCTTCAACATTTGTCAACGTGAAGTCTCAAGTCTTAACTATGGAACACTTCTATTTTATTGTCGTTACTTTATTTGTTAATTTTTTTACAATCAAATTTATAATTCGATAACTTTCATTTCAAAGCGACGTAATGCATAACATTTAAATTCCGTCAAAAATAGTCTTCTAGATAGGGTCTCCTAATTTTATCATCGTGAAGTCTCATTTCTTAGCACTACAAAACTTTAATTATTTTAATTGTGACTTTATTGGTAAATATTTTACAATTAAATTCATGATTCAAGAACTTTCAACCGTGTTTCTTTCTACCTGTTATTACGCACTCTTCTGCGGAAAGAGGGTATATGTGGCCGGACATGATGAGGAGAGGAAATTGGCATAGCATTGACAGTTATAATCGCCTTCGCAACAAAGATATATTGCTTGCGTCAATTGTTAAGCGACGCCTGTTCCGATTTTGGATTAAATTTTCATGTTATATTTTCTACCCTGCAATAGACCCAATCGACCTGCTAACGATAAACTTGGACCCAATTTCGTTGCTTTATGACTTTTGCGTCCGTGAAAAAGGGGGTCAGTGAAAAGAGGGCGGGGGGCTTTTGCGCCTGTTGCGCGAACTTGCTAAAAAAACTGATTGCTACCTTTAGTGACCGCTAGCGAGCAAAGCCCGCTAGTGTTTTTTATTAAGCAAACTAAAACAATCAATTAATCACAGTTCGACGTAGTGCAAAATCGTAAAGTAAAAACACAGCATATAGCAAATTAGTAGCTGTATCAACTGATTTTGGAGCCGTAAACAACTACGTTTTTCAAAATAAAAAGGCTGTACAACCCCACCAGCAAATACATGAAGGTGTTTGTTTATCTGTATTTTGCATCCGAAAGCGATTAATACGAATTTTTATGTTTTTTATATATATATATCCCGTGTTTTAACAAAAAAAATTATTTGCACTTTTTTTTTACATTATTACTTACTGCTGTAATACAAGAAAGTAAATTCAGCATAGTTTTGAATACTGTGTATATATAGCAAAAATCAAAATATCCATCGCTTAATATACATTTTCAGGAACGATTTGATTGTTCAGTTCCCATAAGTAATGGCTGAAAGCTGTAAATCTTAATTATATAAACAATAGAAACAGCGTAAACGTTAAGAGAGTACTTCAAAAGCAAGGAAGTGTCCAGTCTTGTATTTACTGACGTTGTTGCTGTCATTTCATACTGAAGAAAGAGGCTGCTTCTTGCTTAATGCATTTAATCAATAAGCTTGTACCCCCATCAACAAAGTATTTTAATTTCCGAAAATTTTATATTTCAATTTGAGCAATTAAAGATACGATGCATTTTTGCCATGCGTTGGTCAGTGGCATGTACGTATGCAGGATTTTTTTCAGAGGGATGCTAAAATTGATTGTATTCAACATTTCAAGATCACTATCAACCTTGAAATATGTATTCTTACTAGTAAATTTAAACAAATGGTATGACCATCACATTTTTAAAATGAGTGTGTATAGCTCTTTTAAAAATTAGCATGCACCAATTTTTAAAAATTAGTGTGTACCACCTTTAAAAATAACCCCCTTTCATAACAAAATTCTAACCTTACTGAAGACAGAGCAACTAAACTAACAAATTGGACATTCATAAATATACCACATGCAACAATCCGAAGTTTTCCCATTTAGGTATAGTTTAAATTGTTTATATTAATATACACGTGGGAGAAAACACACAGCAGTGGTTGAATGTTCTAATTCCAAAAAGCATTTTTATTTTATCTCTCATATTGGCATGTAATTAAGTTAACAATTTTCCAGGCGGATGCTTTGGCCAACCTCCTGACTCTTTCGAAATACGTCCATGGTCAGTGACATACACACACAAAGGAAGTTGTTAAGGTTAAATTTAGCTCGTTGCAGCCCCCGCCCTCCAGAATCTTACTCTGCTTTCGCTCATGTTTAATATTCCCTTTTCCAAAAAATAAAAATAACCTTTCCCTAACAGTTAAAATAGAAATATAAGAAACTAAATCAGAAAAGCTCAAGAACTTAATACACTAGCAACACATCAGAAAAAATTGACTTTCTCGAGAAATGTTGTTTCAGAAACACTATAGATGGCAGCACTATAATAGAACGGCTCAAATAAAATCTTTTCAAAATTGAAAGACTCTGAATTTGAAAAAAAAAAAATCGTTGAATAACAGTGTAATAAATAAATAACTTTTACCTCTGAAATGGCCTTAAAAGTTTATACACTTCATAATTAAGTATATATATTTTTCAATATTTCAGTTTTAAAAGATTTAATTACATGAAGTAATGTTTGTTTTCCTAGTTTATTTTATTTTTCGCTAATACCGATAAAACTTTATACATTGAATAACTTTTTTTGCAAATGCTGCTTACGAATATTTCATTTTATTTCAATTTTAATAAATTAAATTGTATAATGCAATGTTTTGTTTTCTTAAATTAACCTTTTCATTGATTCCATTAATGGTTTCCTTAATCTTTGAGTTTGTTTGAAATTCCTCCCTACAGATGGCAGCACAGCAGAAGATTATTTTACTTTTCTCATCTATTGTTCTGAAACAAGATTAAACAATAAGGAAAAAAAAAAGAATAAATAAATGTAAACTAAAAGCTTGTTTGAAGGTAACCTTACAAAATGATTGATTTACTTTTGAGCACTACTTAGCAGTTACAAAAACTTAACTTTATGGTGAAAATCGAGATTACTAATACTTTATTTTCCTTGACAAGTCAAATACTGCTGACAAAAAGTCAAGAAAAAAGGTGATAAATTGACCTCTTAATGGAGTAAATTCTTTAGTTTCTCAAAGGAAACCTTACTCTTCAAGCATTTGAAAGAGATTCTCATTTATTTAATTTTTCAAGATTTTAAAGACTTTTTGCATCGGAGAAATTTTAAATATCGGAGAAAGATCATTTTTCCTTAGATTTTTATCTACTTATAGTTGGAAATATTCCTCAATACATTTTTTTCCTTGCTAAAGAAAATATCGAAATATTATTAATCAATTGCAACTAAGCAAAAAATGCTTTGTGCAAAGGTTAAGGAAAGCTTAAACAACGTATTTAAGCACAAATAAAAGAATAATGCAGCATACAGTCGTATCGAGGATAAAATGGATCACCTTCGTCAGTGCACGAGAACCAACAACCTGAGTTTGCTGGTTTTCTCTCTCTCTCTCTCTCTCAGAGGATTAGCGCAAGGCTTAAGTTGTATGTTAATTCAGAATAGATTATTTATCAAGGCTGTATATGTGTGTTGCTCGAAATGATCTGCAATGAAAATATGTCCCTGTAGACAGGAGGCCAGCCGAAGCTTCTAATTTTTAAGAAGTATTGTGCCTCATTTCTTTTGCTTTATGAGGAAATTGTTTGAAAACAAAGACGTGAATTTTAAGATTATGAGAACAATTAATCTTTTTTTTTTCAAATTTGCGAGAAATCCGTGTCATTGCTATTGTTCAACTAACTCTTCCATAACTCGGCTAGAAATCTATTAAATAATGAAATATGTAGAACTATTAAAATACTCGATATTTGGTTTTAAATGAGTATTGTTACACTGAATGTTTATTCGTTGCATAACAATGTAATAAATAAATAACTTTTACCTCTGAAATGGCCGAGTTGCACTCGGTAGGCCCGGGTTCGATTCCAGCCTCTGCCAAAACTGCCGCCGTGTTCACGCGGAGTACGATCACGTTAAACATGTGGGTCCGTAAGTCCTTCCGAGAGGTTGGTGGTAGAGGAAAGAGGGCACGGTCCCTGTGGATGCCTCCCCCACTGGGTTCCGGTCTAAATTGGGTGGCACTTCCCGACTGTCCAAACAGTTACCTTACACATTTCTGGTAGGTCGGGCGGTCTGAGTCACAACAACTGAATGTTTTAAAGACTAATTTTTTTGATTTGACTTAATTTCTAATGTCTCGAAGATTGCTTAAATATATTTTTTTTCTTTAATGAATAAAAATTTACCTTTCATCAAATTTTAGGTGCAGCAAAGCAGCGAATAATTCAAGGAAAGTTATTGTGTAGATATTGTGTTATTAGTAAACATAACGCGAATAATGATCTTTGCATTTTGATACTGTAATAAAATCAATTACCACATTTTGGTCCGTAACTTCAAATTCTTTTGCCACATTTATGGTACCTTTAACATTTAAGAGATCTTCAAATAATCGCTCTATACTAATGTAGCTTTTGTGAAAATTTAACCCAATTAGCCCCCACAACCTGTATACGCAGAAGTGCGCATAATGATTTAAAACAGTTTTAAACTGACCTGTCAAGAGAGCAGTCGTGTACAAGAAAAGAATTGCACAGCTCTAAAATTGTCCAATCCAGTTCAATAAAAGAGCTGTTAATAACCACAGAAAGCATTTTCTAGTTAAATTATTTATTAAATTAATATATAGTAGTTATTACATGACTTTCATACAGTTAATTTTTTTTTATGTTTTCATTGGAATGAATACTACTTAAATTTCTTGGAATATTTCACATATATTTTTTCTTCTGATATGTGATTCCTAACCAGCCAATTCTTTGTAGAATTATCCTTAATCTCATAATCTCATTAGATATCAATGTCTGTTGTCTTAATATAAAATTAAAATAAATCTAACAGAACTAAGCTAGAAGCAATACCTGTATTGTGCCGCAGTATTTACCTGAATGATATATTTTTGCACGGTACAAAAGATTTAATTAAAAACCCTCAATGTAAAGAAACTGTTTAATTAGTTTTCTCATTAATGCATACTACAGATTAGAGAAATTCCTGACTAGTACAAAAGTGTAAAAAAGAATTAAATTTCAATTATTTTTGCTTATGCTCGAAGTATTCTAAACATTATCAGCTGATAACTCTCGGAATGGAGGAAATTAATTGGTAATACAATTAAAAACCCTAAGTTCATATCGTTGCCACTTAAAAAAACTAATAAATTACCTTATCCAATGGGATTATTTGCAATATAAGGGAACTAGTGGAGCGGAAAACTAGCAAATTATACGATTCCACCATTTAAAAATTATTTTAGCTAAATCAACTTTGGGTATGGTTTAATGAATCTAATATAATATTAATTCAATAGACGCAAATAAATATCAGTAAAATTCAACCATTTTTACTGTCATGGATAAGATATGGCAATACAAATGCATTTCTTATGGATTTAAACATATTTATAAAATGTTTAATTATTTTCTAATAAATTTCTAAAAATTTTAGTGCCAACTTTGTCACTCCCGCTGAGAAATTAGAATTTTATGCACCATTTAGACCTAAAAATTTAGTAATATATGAATGAATTGTTTGTCAAAAATCTCCATTAGTGATTTCTAAATAATAGTGCATTAATAATAGTGCAGCAAAGTTAAAATTCACAAATTGCCTGAAAGTTTTACGAAATATTTAAATTGTAACATAAAATGTTTAAAACAAAAATTTCAGCAAAATATATTTGGTAGTGTTTTAAATAAAACTTGAAATAATAATCACACCAATGATATATGAAGAGATCACGTGACTCAAAATAAAATAATGCAGTATATATATAAAATTGAAAATCTGTCTGTCTGTATGTATGTCTCATCATCACGGGAGAGCGGTTGAACCGAATTTGATGCAAGTTTGTGGGTAGCTTTGAAATAGCCCCACTTAAAATTTACTCGTTGTTTCGAGTTTCTAAGACCAGGGGTTGTCGAGGGTATTATTGAAAAGCGAAGCTTTCCACAGGAATTCTAATCTCTAACGCACTGGTTCCTCCAAACGAAAAAGGTTGGAAATCGCTGGTTTAAAAAGTGAAAGTGAATTAAAACTGTATCTTTGAGTTTGGAAGGGGATTTTAAATTAGTGATATTTTAAAAATATGAATTGGTTGAGGCAAAATTCACAAATTGCTTCGAAAAATTTAGAAAATATTCAAATTATCCCATACAATGCGTAAAATTTTTCAGCCAAATATGTTGGACAGTTCTTTAATTAAAAATTTAAATAATAATTACACCCATATTATATGAAGAAATCACGTGACTCTTTGAAAAATAAAAGATGGCTTCTATTTTTTCCCCCCCGCTGTGCATAGTGTAGATGTTGAAAGTTCGTTTAAATTTATATTTAGTGTTGCGTCAGTCATAAAAAACACTTTATTCTTGCGTTTTATCTGTGTATTTAAATTCTATGCCAACGCAATTACAATATTTTTCATTTTAACTGATCACTAAACTTTTTTTTATTCCTGCAACGAAGCTTAACTTTAATGCTAAACTACAGCATATAGAATGCTAACAAATCAAACGATTGTAATGTGAGTTGTATAAGAATTGCCGAATTTTTTTTCACGTAGAATTATTTAGGTCTGGAGACTGGAATATAAGTGATATGAATAAAGTATTCATTGATTTTACATGGAGATGCAGACGATTTATATTTCGATGACGTACGTCATTTGGATAAAATTCATTTTGTGAACTAGCATTGTCTTTATCGATGAAGTTTTAAGTTTTCAAGATTTATAAATTACAGTAGTACTGAGACAATTTACAAAATGTCAGCGGTGTATCAGATAAAATGTATCACATTTTAGAGATGTTAATCAATGCTTTATGCATGACTGATCTTTCTTGCTGAAACTGTAGTAGGTGAGACACAAAAGATAGATGTGTCATTATTCCCGCAACTCAAATTGCTTGTGTTGGATTATAGAACTGTGGTATTGAGCAGGTCATTCCAATTACTGAAAATCTATAACCTAATTTCCTGCAACTGAATGATACCTTATAATAACGCCTTTCTGAAAAACCGTTAGTTCGAAATTAATCGAAAAATATCGTTTATACTGACTCCAGAAGAGCGTACGTGTGTATGTTTGAAATTGCAAGTACTTGTTCAGAACCCTAATATTGCACTTCTCTTGAAAAACTTACTCCCTGTAAAGGACGTTCTTCCACGTAATGTATCTTCCGATACAAACAGAAGTCAAGTTCAGCAAATACATTTTTCGGCTATATCTTATAAAAAGAGAAACAACTATGTGCAAAGGATTAAAATATAATAGTTAATGTTAATACATTTTCCACGTTTTCCCGTCTGTTCACAAGTAGAAGCAAGAATTTGACTTTATTCATTCTGTCTGCCTGTCTGTCCGTTAGCACGATAACTGCCGTAAAAATGACTTTATCAAAATGAAATTATAGTATGTTGATCAGACGGTCTGTAGAACCCATGGGAATATAAATGAATGATACCACCCAATTAGTTTTGGATTGAACCCGGGTTGAAAAAATGAAATGCATGGAACCCTATGGGACCTAATTTTTCAAACATTTTTTAAGCGGATTTAAAATTCACAAATTACTTCGAAAGTTTAAGAAAAGATTCAAATTATCCCATAAAATATATAAAAAAATATTCAGCAATATATACTCAGTAGTTTCTTAAATAAAAATTAAAATAATAATTACACGTAACCCACTTCAAAATAAAATATGGCATCCATCTTATGTCAAAATCGTGATTTTTACTTTTTAATTCATATTTAGTGTTGTATCCGTCCTAAAATCGCTTTATTTTTGCTTAAATTCTGTGCATCTACTTCCTGAAACAACGCAATTACAATATAGTTGAGTTTAAATGATCATCCAACTTCGATTATTTCTAAAACGAAGCCTACTTATCACTTTGTGGAGGATGTAAATACCGAAAGATGTAGAATGAGTTGTATAAGAATTGCTACATTTCTTTAACTCAAACTTATTTAGCCCATGGAGTCTTCAAATACTGATATGAATGAAACAATCGTTGATTTTACAGAGAAGCAAACGGTTTTTTGATGAATGAAGTTTTGAGCATAGAGTTAAATTACTTGTACCTCCACGATTTTAAGTTTTAAATAAAATTAAATATTATCGTATTGTGATGAATGAAATGAATGGAAAAATGTTTATGAATGAAATGCTGCTTTTATTTAAAGAAACAGCCAATTTATATTTCGATGAAGTCATTTGAAAAAAGTTCATTTGTTTTCGATGAAGTTTTCAAATATAATAAATTATTGTAATATTGCGATAATTTCAAAAATATTACCGAGGAAAGTATCGCATTTTAGAGATGTTTGAAACAGGCAATTTATATTTCAATGCCGTCATTTGAATGAAGTTCATTTTTTTCGATGAAGTTTCAAGTTTTCAAATACAACAAATTAATGTAGTATTGTGATAATTTTAAAAATATTACCGAGGAATGTATCGCATTTTAGAGATGTTTAAATAAAATTGCATTGAAGTTGGAAAGTGCTTCATAATCCATGTATGAGTGACTGACCTTTCTTGTTATCGATAATCATGTCACATTTTGTCCTATGTTGCAATGTTAAGGAAATATAAAATTTCGAATAAATTTTGAACTTTTCACTCAAATTTCAGAAATTTCTATCTAATTCCAGATTTTTCAATAACAAAACGAGATATAAAGTTTTGTGAAAATCCATTTATATTTGTGGCAGATATGACGTATACACAAGAAATCGACCATAAACAGACATCACTCTAAAAATAGCTAAAACGCGTTCAGGACGTCCTAAAACCTATATTGGCTTCAAAATCTCGAAATCGATAATTTTCGTAAAAACAATAATTTCTCTATACTATATTCAACATGAGAATATAACAAGAAAGATCAATCATGCTTAAAGCATTGATTATGAAACACTTTCCAACTTCAATGCAATTTTATTTAAAAAAGTCGAAAATGCAATACATTCCTCGGTAATATTTTAAAACTTATCACAATACTACATTAATTTATTATATTTGAAAACTTAAACCTTGATTGAAAAAAATGAATTTCTTTCAAATGACGGCATTGAAATATAAATTGCGTGGTTTAAATATCTCTAAAATGCAATACATTCCACGGTAATATTTTTAAATCTATCATAATACTACGATAATTTATTATATTTGAAAACTTCATCGAAAACAACTGAAATTAATTCAAATGACGTCATAGAAAAAATAACACGCCTGAATCTCTCTATAAAAGCAGGATTTCATTCATAACTTTCTCCATTTCATTCATCACAATACTATAATAATTTATTTTATTTAAAAATTAAGACCATGGAGCTACAATTCATAAACTTTATGCTTAAAACTTCATCGAAAAAAATCGTCCTTCTGTTTATACAATCAATTAATATTTCATTCATATCAGCCATGCAGACTCCATGGACTGAATTATTTTGTGTTAAAGAAATACAGTAATTCTAATACAACTCATTCTACATATTTTGCTGTTTACATTTTACATAGGTGAAAAATAGGCTTAGTTATAGAAATAATCAAATTTGAATGAGAATTTAAACTCAAATATATTGTCATTGTGTTGTTTTACTATGTAGATGCACAGAATTTAAGCAGAAATAAAGTAGTTTTAGGACGGATACAACACTCAATATGAATTAAAAAGAACTTTAAAAAATCACGAATTTGAAACAAGATGGATGCCATATATCATTTTGAAGTGGGTCATGTGATCGTTTCATATCATGGTCACGTGATCGTTTCATATAAGATGTGTAATTATTATTTTAATTTTTATTTAAAAAACTACTGAATATATTTAGCTGAATTTTTTTTTATATATTTTATGGAACAATTTGACTATTACCTAAAATTTTCGAAGCAATTTGTGAATTTTAAATCCGCTTAAAAAATGTTAGAAAAATTAGGTCCCATAGGGCTCAATGTATTTCATTTTTTCAACCCGGGTTCAATCCAAAAC
The DNA here is from genome assembly GCA_951213105.1 of Amaurobius ferox. Taxonomy (NCBI): domain Eukaryota; kingdom Metazoa; phylum Arthropoda; class Arachnida; order Araneae; family Amaurobiidae; genus Amaurobius; species Amaurobius ferox. Next base: position 87,998,951 of record OX578140.1, on the reverse strand, counting down.
TAATTGTGTGATATTATTCATTTATATTCCCATAGGTCCTACAGACCGTCTGAACAACATACTAAAATTTCATTTTGATTAAGTCATTTTTACGGACAGACAGACAGACAGACAGACAGACAGAATGAACAAAGTCATAAACACTTTTCAACTTTGTTGTAAAGTGTTAAAAATGTATTTATTTATTACTTTCCTTATATACATAATGTATAAGGAACGTATTGTGACGGGGTCGAAAATTCGAATTCGAGTTTTCGACGGGAGAGCACGTTTCAAGCATCTCTGATCACGAATCAAACATTTTTGAGGTGATGTCTGTGGGGGGGGGGGGGGGGGGGTGAAAGTATGTGTTTGTGTGTGTGTGTGTGTCAGTGAGTCTGTGTGAAAGTATGTGTATGTGTGTGTGTGTCAGTGAATCTGTGGAGACGATATCTCACGAACAAATGGAGCGATTCGAATGAAATTTGGTACAAAAATCACAATCCGTGAATACTGGAAGCCTATTGTTTTTAAACGTAATAGAATGTTCAGAACCCCTTAAATTTTCGCGTGAAATTTTGAAAAAAATCATCAAAAAATCAAAACCTTTAATAAAGTTACACAAACAGACATTTCTTATGTAATGTTCCCTTGGAAAACGATTGACATAAACTTCAGAACGCTAGCATGAACCGTTCTCGAGATATTGCATATTTTTTAAACAAATTTATCAAAAAATCCCATAAATTAAAAAAAATATATTAACTGTTGAGAAACATGTTCACTTTCCATATGTAATATCATGCGATGAATTTGGTGACATCATTCTTGTGGATCTAGCTCGTTCCATTCATGAGAAAAGATACTTTGAGTAGTACTCTTGTATTTGAACGCCAGTAGTTATTTATCTGCTATAAGAATAACGTTTTTCCCCGTCTATAACGCTTAGCGAGATTTTGGCGCCGAATTTGGCGGAATGTCGCCAACTTGGCGACTTTTTTAAATGTTACCAAATTAACGAAAATCTGGCGCCAAATGTATAAAAACGACACTAAATCAATGAAAATGAAGACTGATTGACGAAAATTCAATATCTTGGAAATAATATAAATATCCATTATAAGAAAATCCTATTTCTTTATTGTAAAACTAGTAAATTCAGTGCTTTATATAAGGAAAGTCATGTGTTGCCCACATCAGATTTTTTTATTTTTTGTTCTATATTTGGTAAAATATGCATTAAATCTTGTATGTCAAACAATACGTAAAGATAAGAACCAATTTAACAATAGATATTATTTTGAAATGAGTTGCTTCACTGTCCATGATTAATTGGTTCAATCTATCACTGACATGGTCAGACAGACCTTTGCAAAAATGATGGTGAGCTTGTGCTTACTTCTGGAAAGATTTTTATAGGGCTTGAGAAGCAAAAGAAGCATTTCAGCACTTATTAGAACTTTGCCTGCTTTTTATTTGCTACTAAAAATTCAAAACATTCGCCAAGCAACCCTATGCAATATGCATGCTCGTTAAGAGAAATAAAAATACGATGTGAGCAGCACATGACTTTCCCTGCAGACTCGAATTGATTTTCTCTTTATTTCATTAATAATTCATTAAACTGAGTTTAATAGCACTACATAACACGCTTAATTAATTGAAATGACACTAAATTTGCACTTTTACTTCAGCTTTCGCTTTCATTTGGTAACCGGACATGTTCTCCAAACCGGCGCAGCAAAAATGTGAAAACACTAAAATATCTCGAGAACGGCTAGTCCTAGAGTAATGGGGTCAATCTTTATTCTTTTCGTCGTCAAAATTTATATGTAAAACAAGCATTTAATTGATACATCTGAGCATACGTAGTCTTTCATTTCAGATTTTGACGATTTTTGCGGGACATTACGCAAAAAGAAAACTGGTTATTTTTTTCCGAATCGTACCAAACAAATGTGAAAACAGCAAAAATGTGAAAACACTAAAATATCTCGAGAACGGCTAGTCCTAGAGTAATGGGGTCAATCTTTATTCTTTTCGTCGTCAAAATTTATATGTAAAACAAGCATTTAATTGATACATCTGAGCATACGTAGTCTTTCATTTCAGATTTTGACGATTTTTGCGGGACATTACGCAAAAAGAAAACTGGTTATTTTTTTCCGAATCGTACCAAAATCTAATCAGCACCACGGTAACTCACAAGCGACTTATCTGCCAAATTATGTAAAATTCCGTCCATTAGTTTTTCAGCTAGAGTGATACAGGCAATTTTCGCGAGCCATTTCGCAAAAAAAAGGCAGGTTCTTTTATCCCGGGACGTACCAGAAACTAATCAGCACCAGAGTCATACACAACTGACTTACCTACCAAATTTTATGAAATTCGATCCATTTGTTTTTGAGTTAGAGTGGATGCATACACTGCACAGACAGACACACAAACAAACAGACACACAGACAAACTCACAGACAGACACACACACAAACAGACGTCAAGATAAAAATAGTTTCTTCGTGTTCTGGAGGTCCCAGAACGTGTAGATCCGTCGAAAACTCGAGTTGCGATTTTCGGAATGATTCCAATACTTTCCCTATACATTACCATGTATTGCAGGGAAAGTAAAAATCTGATGGGGGCGGCACATGGCTTCCCCTTATATAATGGATGAATTTACTTCTTTCAGGGTGAACAATCGATTCGAAAGTTCGCCAACTTGATCGCCAAACGTTACAGATAAAAGGAGATAAAAGCATTTTTTATATACTAATGACTGATTTCTAACTGTTAGGAGTCAAAATATAAAAACTATTACACAAAGTATCTTCTCCCGGCCGTCCAAACAGTTACCTTACACCTTTCTGGTAGGTCGGACGGTCTGAGTCTCAACAACAACAACAAAGTGTATCTTCTATTAAACTATTACACAAAGTATCTTCTTCCCGGCCGCTCACTTTGCTGATCATGACCTCGGGTGAGTCGGGCGGCCTGGGCTTTCCACGAAGTATCTTCTTTCGTGAATGGAACGAACGAGATCCACGAGAATGATGTCAACACATTTATCGCATCATATTACGCATGAAAAGTGAGAATATTTCATAATAGAACGTATTTCATAATCTTTTAATTTTATATGATTTTTTAATAAATTTATTTGAAAAAGTGCAATATCTTAAGAACGGTTTATGCTAGTGAACTACAATTTATGTGAATCGTTTTCAAATGAAAACTTACATAAGAAATGATCATTTAAGTACCATTATTTTGGATATTTTGATGATTTTTTTCAAAATTGTATTCGAAAATTTGGAATCTTCCGATCATTCGATAGCATTTAAAATCAATAGGCTTCCAGTACTCACGAATTGTAATTCTGTACCAAATTTCGTTCGAAACGCACTATTTGTTAGTGAGATATCGTTTCCATAGACTCACGGACACACATACATGCACACACAGACATCATCTCTAAAACGATCGATTCAAGTTCAGGGATGCTTGAAACGAGCTCATTCGTCTAAAAAAAGAATATAAATTTTCGAACCGGTCAGAATACTTTCCTTGCACAATTATACTATGTGTACAGGGAAAGTAAAAATCTGATGTGGACTGTACATGACTTTCCCTACATAATGCAATGCCTTCACTTATTTCACAGCGGTGGTATAAGACAGTAGTATGCATGGAGCACTAAAAATGTTTTTGCATTGGAATAAAGCTATTTAAATTGAAATTTAAGGCTTCAAACAACTTATTAGCCCAGAGAGAATGACTTATTTACACTAACATGCAAAATCCTCGTTAAAATACAATTGGCGTGTGATTTAATGAATATGCCATAATGAATGATTTGATGAATAGCGAATTCTTTGGCGTCTAAAAATAAAACAATTACAAACAGTATCTTTTCTCGTGAATGGAATGAACTAGATTCACTAGAATGATGTTAACTGATTCGTTGCATAATATCGCATATCGAAATTGAGCACATTTGATGAAACTTACTATTCTTTTTTAATTCTACGCCATTTTATCCGTAAATTAATTTTAAAGTCGGCAATATCTTGAGAAAGCTTCACGTTTTGAAGTCCATTTCATTCGTTTCCTAATGAGCAATTGCGTATGAAATAATGTTTTTAACAGTATTAAATATTCTAATGTTTTAGCGATTTTTACAAAAATTCATTCGTAAATTGTACAATATTTTGAGAGCGGTTCATGCTGGCATTCTAAAGCTTGTATCGTTATTTTTCTAATAAAATAATTGCATCTGAATTTATTTATTATTTATCATTATTGAAACTGTTTGTTAATAATTTTTTCAAAAAATCGGAGTACGAGCACGTTAAATATGAGGATCCGTAAGTCCTTCAGTGGATGTTCTAGTAGATGGAATCTTTCTATCTTTCATAATACTAGAAATCTGGGGGCAACATGTAACTCTCAAGTCTGACAGAGTGCGTAGTTTTGACGAGGATGTGTCAACCATCTGTCTCTGATTGGATATTTATTCATAGCCGTAGTCTGATATGGACCAGAGAGGGCTAAGCCCTCCAAGAGGTATACTCAGCAACCCCCCCCCCTAATAAAAATATTAAATTTTTAATAGCGATATGAAATTTCATATAAAATGTCATTCAAATTTTGCATAAAAAATTTGAGATTTTTTATAAATTGCTTCCGTTTAAAAAAATTTTAATTTAGCTGAATTTGTGATTATACTAATGATCAATTTATTTATATATATAATTTAAAAATATTTTAAAATTATGACAATAGTATTTTGGATGCTTTTGTATTATTGCGGGATTCGCTGTCACACATTATGGAGTCAAAATCAACTGATAAGTAGGTAAGAGTTAATATTAAGCATTAACTTGTATTACTTTCAGAATGTTTCGACAAATTATTAATAGCTTTATTACTAGTTAATGCTTACATTAAAATCGATTGTGATTATTATACAAAAATATTGATGTGCTGCTGTAGGATATCAATAATCCGCTCTTAGCTTGCAAATATAAACATGAAATTTTTATTTGTTAATCAATGAATTTAAATATATAATAGTAACTATTATGGTTTATAAATGCTAATGATTAATTGTTCCTTTGGTGAGCCCCTCCTTTAAGACAGTATTTACGACGACAATTGGTCCCTCGTGTATTCGCACTCTATAGGAGGTCACGCAACTTGTCACCAATTTCATCAGTCATCAATCAATAATGGCTTTTATGCTCCAATTAATGTGTTAGTTTATTTTATGCTTAATATTATTTGTTTACATAGGTCGTTCACACTTTATAGAAACGATTTTGTATTTATGTTTCTCGTTAGCATTTTGAGATAAAGATTTGGCATTTTCAATATAATCGTCTGCTACTGTTTTGCTTCCATTGGAATGTAGAAAAAAAGATCTATTTTGAAAATGGGTCCTGAAATTGATAGATGGCTCGAAGGTTACGTAAATGCGCTTTCCGAGGAAAAATATTCGTATCAACAAATTGTAACGAGGTGTAAAATCGAGGTTATTGTATTTCAAAGAAAGGTATTTTTAATATATTAAATTTGAAAGGGGAAAAGCGTCTAGCTGAAAGTAAAAATGAAAAAATGCCGCAAAATTGCATCCTAAGATTGTTCGAACGCTGGTAAATATCAAGGAAGTGAAGTCTCTGATCCTAAAAGAAAATCCACCGACTCAAAGATCCATTGCATCGAAACTGGGAATGTCTTCTGGCGCTCTATGTAAAACCATACACAAAGATTTTAAGTTAAAAAAGATGTTTAAATCTAAAGTTCATCTGCTTTTGCCTAAAGCATATTGCGGAAAGAAAAACAAATTGTAGAAAATTACATGAAAAACACCAAGCTGCTGATAAATGGAAATTTGTGCTAACATTCGATGAGGCATTCATGTATTTAAGTGACTGTAATAAAAAAAGAGCAATTTTCTATTGCTCAACTGACGAAAATGACCGTACGAAATGACTTCGTTAATGTACAAAAAAGTTCATAAAGGAATTCATGATAGTTGTAGAATTTTGTTACAAAGGTAAATTAAAACTCAAAAAAGTCTCAAGAAAAGCTAAAATTAATTCACTCTACTACCAGCAGAATATTTTAGAACTAATTTTTGAAGAAGAAATTCCAGCCTTATATGGAAAGGGCATCAATAAAGTTGAGCTTCATATTTTTGCAAAGCCTCTAATCACCCGTCTAAGTCAACTGCCGCATATTTAGCAAAGAAAGAATCAGGAACAGGAATAAAATATATCCCATTTAATGAAATATCTGTAAAATCACCTGAGGCTTCTCCTATGAATTTTTGCACTTTCAATTTGTTAAAACGAGCCTTAGGAAAACGGCATCCAAGAACAGTGAATGGACTTTGGAAAATGACCCAAGAGGAGTGGGACAAAATTGGCATGACGTTGTTAAGAAAAAGTTAACTTTCATGGAACATTCGAGCTAGAGCTATAGTCAAGAATCAAGGCTATCAGATAGAATCGCCGCAAGCAAATCGCCGCAAGAAATACGCCCTTTATACATAAAAATTAATTATCAAAATCGGTTCATAAAGTGCAAACGAACTTCTGTAGTATTGGCTACTCAAAAGATTTGGTCCCTCGACCACTAGCGCGGGTCATAAGTACATATCCCATTCTTTCCTCTTAATTAATTCTTGGAATTAGAAATACCCCCATTCAAAAACCTCCTGTTTAGGCCTATTCCACCTGAAAAACATTTTTTGACAAAAAAAAAAGAAAAAACGAGTTGTGATATCTATATTTTTTACTAAGATATCTACGTGAATGAAAAGATGGGGGGGGGGGGTCGAGAAATCTTTTCAGATCCTCAAGAAGGCTGAATCCTTACTTATACTTTCATTCACAGAACAGAACCTAACAGAATCCGGTTTTTTACTTTTTGAGGATACAAAAAAAAAAAAATAAATAAATAAATCGGAAATTTTCGAGAAAATTATTTTTAGACACTCCAGAAATCCCTGGCGACTTAAAAGACTGAATCTTGCATACTTATGGTATGGACTACAGGGCGCAATCTAATGGAAGCAATATTCAATTTCTCTTTCAAAAGCGGCCAAAATTGAGGGTTGGGAAGATATTCCAAACCCACCTGAAGCATCCCGGTAACCTAGAAAGATAACCTTGAACTTTTTACACACTTCGACCCCGAGAAGAAACCTAACAGCTGATTTTTTATTAAAACGATCCTTTTCAACCCTAAACACCATGTCTGTTAAACAAAATAATACTTATTAAAACCCATTTGCAACTTCATTATGGAAGATTGTAATTTTCCATGTCTTTGACAGAATCTAATATGTAATATTGATGTATTAAAAATTGATATTAAACTTACACTCTAGATAGACTTCAAACAAACAAATAAAAATTTGTATCGCCGCTATGTTTCACAACAATCATTAAAACTATTAACTCTCGTGACCATTAATCCATAAATAAACCCTTTTATGCATAATTATGTCACATTTTGTCCAATGCTATCATGTTAAAACAATATAAAAAAAATCTGATGTGGGCAGTACATGACTTTCCTTATATAATGCAATGAATTTACTACATTTACAGTTAAAAAAATGTTATTCTTATAGTAGATACTTATATTCTTTCCAAGATATTGAATTTTCTTCAGTTTGTCGTCATTTTCACTGATTTAGTGTCGTTTTTATCCATTTGGCGAGTTTTTCGTTAATTTAGCAACATTTTAAAAAGTCGCCAAGTTGGCGACATTCCACCAAATTCGTCGCTCAAATCTCGCCAAGCGTTATGGATGGAAAAATAAGTTATTCTTACAGCAGATAAATGACTATTGGCGTTCAAATACAAAAGTATTACTCAAAGTATCTTTTTTCATGAATGGAACTAGCTAGATCCTCGAGAACGATGTCACTCAATTTATCGCATGGTATTACACATGAAAAGTGAACATGTTTCTCAGTAATATTTTTTTTTATATGAGTTTTTAATAATTTTTTTAAAAATGTGCAATATCTCTAGAACGGTTCATGTTAGCGTTCTAAAATTTATATCAATCGTTTTCTAATGAAAATTTACATAAGAAATGTCTATCTGCGTAACTTTATTAGAGGTTTTGAATTTTTGACGATTTTTGCAAAATTTCACTCGAAAATTTAGGGGAGTTCTGAACATTCGATTGCTTATAAAAGCAATAGGCTTCCAGTGTTTACGGATTGTAATCTTTGCACCAAATTTCGTTCGAATCGGTCCATTCGTTCGTCAGTTATCGTCTCCACAGACTCACTGACACACACACACACACAACACACACACACACACACACACACACACACATCACTTTAAAAATGTTGGATTCGTGATCAGGGATGTTTGAAACGACACTGTCACAATACTTTCCTTATACATTATGGTATATAATGAAAACAATATCAAATGAATTTCGAAGTTTTTACTCGAATTTTAAAAAATTCTAACCAGTTCTAGATTTTTTGATAACAAAGTCGGATATAACGTTTCGAGACAGACGGACATCCCTCCATAAATAGTCAAAATGTATTCAGGAGTTCTTTAAGCATATATTAGCATCAAAATCTCGAATTCGTAAGTTTTGGTGAGTACAACACTTTATCTTTACTATATTACATAATATAAGAAAGTAACAAGAAAGATCAATCAAGCATAAAGCATTGAATATGAAACACTTTCCAACTAAAATGTAATTTTATTTAAACATCTCTAAAATGCGATACATTCAGCGATAATATTTTTTTTAATTATCACAGAACTGCAATAATTTGTTTTACTCGAAAACTTAAATCATCATAAACAAGAAATATCAATCATGCTTAAATCATTGATTATGAAACATTTTCCAACTTCAATGCAATTTTATTTAACCAAGTCTAAAATGCAATACATTCCTCGGTAATATTTTAAAACTTATCACAATACTACATTAATTTATTATATTTGAAAAATTAAACCTTCATTGAAAAAAATGAACTTCATTCAAATGACGGCATTGAAATATAAATTGCCTGGTTTAAACATCTCTAAAATACGATACATTCCTCGTTAATATTTTAAAAACTATCATAATACTGTGATAATTTATTATATTTGAAAACTTTATCGAAAACAACTGAAATTCATTTAAACGACGTCATAGAAAAAACAAGAAAGATCAATCATGCATAAGCATTGATTATGAAACACTTTCCAACTGAAATGTAATTTCATTTAAAAATTTCTAAAATGTGATTCATTCAGTGGTAATATCTTTTACATTATCACAGTACTACAGTAATTTATTATACTTAAATATTTAAAACTGTATCGAAATATAAATCATCTGATTCTTTATGCAAAATCAATGAATATTTCATTCATATAACTTGTATTCCAGACTCCAGAGCTAAATAATTTTGTGTGAAAAAAATTCAGCAATTCTTATGTAATTCATCTTACAATCGCTTGAGATATTTGCATTCTGCATATGTTAAAATTAGGCTTCCTTGAAGAAATAATAAAAGTTTAGGGATCATTTAAAATCACAACAATTGTAATTGCATAGGCACGGAATTTAGATACTCAGATAATACACAGATAATATATATGTGTATGTGTATGTACTCAAAGTATTGGAATCGTGCCGAAGATCGGAACTCGAATTTTCAAAGGATCTACACGGTTTGGGACTTCTAAAACACGAAAAAACTTTTTTTAGGAAGACGTCTGTGTGTGTAAGAGTGTATCTGTGTATGTTTCTGTGTGTTTGTGAGGATATTACATCCCCTCTAATTGAAAAACTAATGGACCGAATTTCATAAAATTTGGTAGGTATGTTTTTTGTAGAAAATCCTGATGTTCATTAGATTATAGTATGATTCGTAAGAAAAGAATCTGCCTTTTTTGCGAAATGGCCGGCAAAAATTGACTTAATCCACTCTAACTAAAAACTAATGGAACAAATTTAACAAAATTTGGTGTATAATATTTCAATGACCTACAAGTGATTTATATACCAAATTTAACAAAATTTTGTACATAAATCATTTGTAGGTTATTCTAGTACGATTCAGGAAAAAGAAACGGGCTATTTTTGCGAACTGGCCCGCAAAAATCGTTAAATATAAAAATATAGGACTACGTGTGCTCAATTATATCAATTAAATTCCTATTTTATACGTGATTTTTAACAACAAAAAGAATAAGACTAACCCCATTACTCTAGGACTAGCCGTTCTTGAGATATTCTAGTTTTTTCGCGTTTTCGCTGCGCCACCTTTGACAATAAGTCCAGCTATCAAATGAGATCCAAATTTAAGTTTAAGTAAATTTAAGTAAATTCAATGTCATTTAAAATACTTATGTTGTGCAGATAAACTCAAATTATCATTGAATAAATAAAGAGAACGAATATGAGTCTGCAGAGAAAGACATGTGCTGTCCACATCAGAATTTTTAACAATATTACACCAATGATTTATAGAAGTGAACGGGGATTATTTTCAGGCCATTTCGAAAAAAATGTATGATCTATATTTAAAGATCCATCAAATTTTTGTCGAATAAAATGTTCAACAAATTTAAGCTGTGTACCAAATTTTAACTCTCTAGGACGTAGGAAAGTGCATTTAAAATGCCATCAATTAAATTTATCAAGAAGAGTTATATAAAATTTAAAAAAAATGAAAAATTGTTATCTACCAAATTTATTTTAAAATATGAAGCCACTCCCATATGCAAAACGTTTAAACAAATGGAGAGATATTTATTATATAATATCTCTCTCTTTTCTTTCTGGAAGATATCCCAAAGTCAGAATTTAATTGAATTTGTTTTTTTCCCTATATTAAATAATTTTTTTAATTAAAAAACTACTTAACATATTTTACTGAATTTTTTTTTATATATTCTATGGGATAATGTGAATATTTCCTAAAAATTTCGAAGCAATTCGTGAATTTTAAATTTACTTAAAAAATGTTTGAAAAATTAGGTCCCATAGGGTTCAATGTATTTCATTTTTTCAACCCGGGTTCAATAAAAAACTAATTGGGTGATATTATTTATTTATATTCCCATAGGTCCTACAGACCGTCTGAACAACATACTAAAATTTCATTTTGATAAACTCATTTTTACGGCAGTTATCGTGCTAACGGACAGACAGACAGACAGACAGACAGACAGACAGACAGACAGACAGACAGACAGACAGAATGAACAAAGTCATAAACACTTTTCAACTTTGTTGTAAAGTGTTAATAACACGCCTGGATCTCTCTATAAAAACAGCATTTCATTCATCAAAATACTGTAATAATTTATTTTATTTAAAAATTAAGACCATGGAGCTACAAGTAATTTAACTCTATGTTTAAAACTTCATCGAAAAAATCGTCCTTCTCTTTGTAAAATCAATGAATATTTCATTCATAGCAGCCATGCAGACTCCATGGGCTAAATAATTTTGTGTTAAAGAAATACAGCAATTCTAATACAACTCATTCTGCACATTTTGCTGTTTACATTTTACATTAGTGAAAAATAGGCTTCGTTGTAGAAATACTCAAATTTGGATGATCATTTAAACTCAAATATATTGAAATTGCTTTATTTCAGAATGTAGATGCACAGAATTTAAGCAAAAATAAAGAGGTTTTAGGACGGATATAAAACTCTATATGAATTAAAAAGAACTTAAAAAATCACGATTTTGAGACAAGATGGATGCCATATATCATTTTGAAGTGGATCATGTGATCTTTTCATATCATGGTCACGTGATCGCTTCATATAAGGAGTGTAATTATAATTTTAATTTTTCTTTTAAAAACTACTGAATATACTTCGCTGAATTTTTTTTTTATATATTTTATGGAACAATTTGAATATTATCTAAAATTTTCGAAGCAATTTGTGAATTTTAAATCCGCTTAAAAAATGTTTGAAAAATTAGGTCCCATAGGGCTCAATGTATTTCATTTTTTCAACCCCGGTTCAATCAAAAACTAATTGGGTGCTATTATTCATTCATATTCCCATAGGTCCTACAGGCCGTTTGGACAACATACTAAAATTTCGTTTTGATTAAGTCATTTTTACGGCAGTTATCGTGCTAACGGACAGACAGACAGACAGGCAGGCAGACAGACAGGGAGACAGACAAACAGACAGAATGAACAAAGTCATAAACACTTTGTTGTAAAATGTTAAAAAATGAACTTTATTCAAATGACGTCATTGAAATATAAATCGTCTGGCTCTCTATGTAAGAGCAGTGAATATTTTACTCCAGGCCCCAGAGTTAAATAACTTTACGTTAAAAGAATTCAGCAATTCTTATACAACCCATCTTACAATCACTTGTTTACATTATGCAGCCATTAAAATTAGGTTTGTTGTAGAAATAATCAAAGTTTTGTGATCATTTGAACTCAAAAATATTGTAATTGCATTGCCGCAGAATATTGATGCACAGAAAATACGCAAAAGTAAAGTTGTTTTATGACGGACGCAACACTAAATAAGGATTTAAAAGAGCTTTAAACATCACGATTTTTACACTGGCGAAAAAAATGGATACCATATTTTATTTTGAATTGGGTCACGTGATATCTTCGTATTATATGGGTGTAAGTATTATTTTAATTATTATTTAAAAGACTTCCGAACAAGTTTTGCTGACATTTTTTTTATAAATTTTATGGGATAATTTGAATATTTCCTAAAATTTTCGAAGCAATTTGCGAATTTTAACTTAGCTTACAAAATGTTTAAAGCATTAGGTCCCATGTTCAATATATTTCATTTTTTTAACACGGTTTCAATCCAAAATTAATTGGGTGACATTATTCATTTACATTCCCATTGGTCCCACCGACCGTCTCAACAAACTAAAATTCCATTTTGATAAAGTCATTTTTACGGCAGTTATCGTGGGAACGGACAGACAGACAAACAGACCAGATCGACAGACAGAATAAACAAAGTCATAAACACTCCTCAACTATGCTGTAAAGTGTTAAAAATGAAAAGATATAAGAAAAAGAACGTGTTAACCATCACCTTCACTTAGATAAGGTAATACAATAAAATCCAATTTCGGAGCAGCATTTTTCTTTCAGCAGGTCCTGATCTAATCACAGAACACGGAAAAGAACCGAAATTTTGAAGTTAATAAGATCGGAGGCATAAAAGGGAATTTCTATACTTTTTTCATTAAAAGCATTTCCATCTCTGATTTACCTCCAGTTTCAATCCTGCTAAAAAGAAGGCAGAAAAGAGGCTTAAAAGTCGGCTAAAGATGAAATACAACAGAATGGAAAATAGAAATCGGAGCGACAGTGGAGTTCCACTAACAAAAGAATTAACCACTGTAGTGCGAAGTGGGAGATTTTGTGTCTGAATTAACCTTTTAAATAAAAGTACACACTTTCCATTTTTTTTTTCGATTTAAATGCAATGTAATGTATTCTCCTAAGCTGAAGTTTTTTCCCTCTCGGAATGAAATAAACATATTTAACGTTTAAAATCATTAAATTTAAAGTGATCACGTTATAAAAGAAAGTATTGTTACGAGGTATGCGGTGTGCGCTCCGGATACAAAAAGGAATCCAAATTTATGGGTAACTAATACGTTTATTTACTAGCACAGCGTGAAGAAGAACAATGTACAGTAAAACAGCACTTAAATGCTTCACTAATTTCACAAAATAACTGATAATATTCTCAAACCATTGACGAAAGTCATTTAACAAACCAACAGCTACTATTATCAAGACATTGACAAAAATCACTGTTATTATTATTATTATTAAAAACCCAGATCATGCAACTCACCTATTAAGTATTGAATAATTATAAGCATGGTTGAGAAAGGATATCTTCAGAATGAAGATACCCAGCCATAATACAACAACTTGGTCCTCATCCCCCAAAATCACTGTTCAATTTAGCTCGTATCGCATCAACTGTTCTCCAACGGAGTGACGACTCCTTTTAGAGACTCATAGAAACTTCTGGAAGTAGTATCTCATACCTCGTAAAAAAATCGTTATTTCGCTGTGCTTCTCAAACCTTCGGAAAGTCGCCAAATGTCGCTAAATTGTCAAATATGGCAACCCTTCTTCGACCTTCGCATGTGGCAACCTAACCTCAAGTCATGGGAAAGGATGCATTGTGCGGGTGTTTTCCTCGTCTGGTAGTCGAAAGAGACAAAAGTAAGGAGAGGGAAACGGACTCCATACTATTTTAGAAGTTTGTAACAATATACGGGGTTAATAGGAAAGTGCTTAAACAACTCAATAACTTTGTAAGGACAGGTCCATGTGGTTACGCGTTAAGTCTACCGATAGTAAATTGACCATGCCCGATCGAATCGCAGTTATTGCAGAGCCCCTTGAGAAGAATTTAAAAGTTAGGAAACGAGCTTGGCAACAATGCGAGATAGACGGCAAAAACCAGATATAAAATTGTAGAACATCCTTGAATTTATTTCTTCATTGTGAACAAGCCTGGACCCGAATGCCCAAATGAGCGCTAGACTATGACAGACAAGTAGAAAATGCTATGACAACCAGCTTTGAAAGACAAGTTTCAACTTGGTTAGTACTTATAAGCACTGAGTAGCGATTAACGGCACGGGAAGACAAATGTACTATGAACCATGAATGTACATGAAATGTACTATGTGCCATGAATGTACATGAAATGTACTATGTACCATGAATGTACATGAAATGTACTATGGACCATGAATTAAACTTCTGTGGTGGCTGACGAAATCAGCCGCGCAGTTGGCCTCAAATAAAAACGAACTCCACCTGTATGACGCTGCACAGCCATGTTCATGCCCAAATCCGCCAATAGGATGTGATTTGATGGCTTTGATCCGCCAATAGGATGTGATTTGATGGCTTTGATACACCAATAGGATGATCCCACAGTTTGAAATCCTCTGGTAGAAAAATACTTGCGACACATTTCTTGCTGCCAGTGCAGTAAACGATTATATATACTAAGTAAAATGCCTCCTATCAGGACTTTTTATAGCAATAACTTAGTTTTACGGATTTAGCAATGTTTTTACTAATTACGATTAACTTTCAAAACATTTTTTCTATTTGCATTTTGAAGGAATATTTTACTTGTAGACCCTTCAGGCAGATAATTTATTTTTTTTACAAAATCCAGTTCAGTATGTTACATTTCCATGGTATACAGGATGATTAAAAAAAGATGGGCCAAACTTTGCGAGGTGGTAGTACCTACCAAACCAATCATTTTTCGTCATAGTTTACCGGGTAGGAAATGAAACTTAAAGGCGCCAGTGGGCGCTTAATGGTGAAACCAACGAGATGAGACGAAAATACAAAAATTATCTAGAAGTTATAAAATGGTATTTAATAAACAATAATTACAGTAATGGCTCAGAAGAGCGACGGCCAGCCTAAATGCACGTCTCACAGCGGCGATGGAGGGATTGGCGAACTCTTTCGAACAGACCAGTCATGTCGCGCACTTCGGCAGCAGCCGCCAAAATTCTGGCGATGATTTCCTCTTCAGATTCAAGGGAAGTGTCATAGACAAGACGCTTGAAATATCCACACAAAAAGAAGATCCATGGATGAAATGCATATCGGTTTTTTCCCTGTTTGTAAATTCCTCCATCGTCTCAAAAGTTGGAGCTGCGATTAACTGCTGCAAACTGATAAGGCCGTACATTCGATGTCACGGAAATTTGCATAAGAGTTCTTCTTCCCCAGATGAAATTTGCCTATGTGGTTTTCTTCAACCAGAAAATAACAATCAGAATACCGCTTTTAAGTTGCGGCCGCTTACCAAAAAGTAAGCGCCCTGTAACGCCTTTACGTTTCATTTACGACCAGGAAAACTATGACGAAAAACGATTAGTTTGGTATGTACTACCACCTAGTAAAGTTTGGCCCATCTTTTTTTAATCACCCTGTATATGCTAAAATGGAACGAGGCAATTAATAACAAGAAAGATCAATCACGCTTAAAGCATTGATTATGAAACACTTTCCAACTTCAATGCAATTTTTTTAAACATCTCTATAAAATGCAATACATTCCTAAGTAATATTTTGAAACTTATCACAATACTACATTAATTTATTATATTTGAAAACTTAAACCTTCATCGAAAAAAATGAACTTCATTCAAATGACGGCATTGAAATATAAATTGCCTGGTTTAAACATCTCTAAAATGCGATACATTCCTCGGTAATAATTTTAGAATTATCATAATACTACGATAATTTATTATATTTGAAAACTTCATCGAAAACAAGTAAAATTCATTCAAATGACGTCACAGAAAAAATAACACGTCTGGCTCTCTCTATAAAAGCAGCATTTCATTGATAAACATTTTCCCATTCATTTCATTTATCACAGTACTAAAATAATTTATTTTATTTAAAAACTTAAGACCATGGAGCTACAAGTAATTGAACTCTTTGCTTAAAACGTCATCGAAAAAAATCGTCCTTCTCTCTGTAAAATCAATGAATATTTCATTCATATCCGCTATGCAAACTCTATGAGTTAAATAATTTTGCGTTAAAGAAATACAGCAATTCTCATACAACTCATTCCACATATTTTGCTGTTTACGCTTTACATAAGTCAAAAATAGGCTTCGTTGTAGAAATAATCAAATTTGGATGATCATTTAAACTCAAATATATTGTAATTGCGTTGTTTCAGTATGTAGATGCACAGAATTTAAGCAAAAATAAAACTGTTTTAGGACGGTTACAACACTCAATATGAATTAAAAAGAACTTTAAAAATCACTCACAATTTTGAGACAAGATGGATGCCATATTTCATTTTGAAGTGGGTCACGTAATATTTTCATATCATGGTCACGTGATCGCTTCATATAAGAGGTGTAATTATTATTTTAATTTGTATTTAAAAAACTACTGAATATATCTTGCTGAAATTTTTTTTATATATTTTATGGATTAATTTGAATATTACCTAAAATTTTCGAAACAATTTGTGAATTTTAAATCCGCTTAAAAAATGTTTGAAAAATTAGATCCTATAGGGTTCAATGTATTTCATTTCTTCAACCCGGGTTCAATCCAAAACTAATTGGGTGATATTATTCACTTATATTCCCATAGGTCCTACAGACCGTCTGAACAACATACTAAAATTTCATTTTGATTATGTCATTTTTACGGCAGTTATCGTGCTAACGGACAGACAGACAGACAGAATGAACAAAGTCATAAACACTTTTCAATTTTGTTGTAAAGTGTTAAAAATGCGAGAAAAAATTTACTTTTGCTTTATTTTCGATTTTAAATACCAAAGGATGCATTTTCGTTGTTTCGGTAATACATTTACTTTCTCATTCACTAAACATTTGCAAATTATATAAAGTTTGCATTTGGAAAGAATATTTCACTTATAGACCCTTTAGTCAGTTAATTATTTTTACGGAATCCAGCGGAAAATGCTGAATGTTATATTTGCATCGCATATATTCTAAAAATGAACGATATAATTAATAAAACTCAAGAAAAAGTTAATTTTTGCTCTATTTTTAGTTTTAAATACCAAAAATAAAAAAAATATATTTTTTTTTGTGTTTTGATAAGGCCTTTACTTTGTCATTCACTAAAGTATTTGGAAACTATATAAAGTTCTTTAAAGCAATAAAATAGGTAGCACGCAAAGTGGTATAAACAAATAAGAATAGAATGTTAGTTGGCAACAATCAGTATTGCGCTACTTTCCACGTAAAATGCAGTGCAACTAAAATTAAGCGGATGTACGTTTTGGAAGTCTTTGAATTTCTTTCTTCAGTGTAACTAGTCTGGACCTGAATATCCAAATGAACGCTAGACTATGCCGGCCAAGCAGACAAATGGCTAAACAACAGAACACAATACAGTAGCTCCAATTAGTGTAATGAGAAGGAATTAAAAGAAATACATAGAAAATGAAGGAAATATGAACTTTAAAAGCACACAAGAGAAAATAAATAAGATGCAGGGTACATGAACTCAACGTTTTCAGCAGAGAAGAGCGAAACAGAGAAACATAAATTATATATGGTCATGCCACACATCTAATAAATGTGGCGTCATTTACAAATCATTTGCCAGATTACTGGAATTTGTATTGATGTGAAAATCTTCAAAGAAATCGAAATTGAAATCTGAAGAGCACGTTTAAATAACTGTGGCAAGATCAAATCGGTGATTTGTCCTTCAGCACTAATTAGGGATTGGAGATTCACAAATGGATTTGTTTTTTACATCAAAATTGAGTCAAAAACTTATCGCGAGACTTTGCAAAACGCTTGCGAAAATCATTCAACTTGCCACTTTTCTGTAATTTAATAAAAAATAAATAAAACTTTGTGCTCATCAAAGATGAGACAACGAATTTAGTTGCTGTGTTCAAAAAAGCAAGCCCAAGTTTTACATTAAATTAACATATATACTTAGAATCAATGTTATTCGATAGAAACGTATTACTTTCAATTATGAATGTGTTAGAAAACAATAACGTATATCTTTTTT
This sequence comes from Amaurobius ferox, assembly GCA_951213105.1. Taxonomy (NCBI): domain Eukaryota; kingdom Metazoa; phylum Arthropoda; class Arachnida; order Araneae; family Amaurobiidae; genus Amaurobius; species Amaurobius ferox. The sequence goes on along the minus strand of OX578140.1, from coordinate 87,980,365 downwards.
GCTAACAATTTTATATAAAAACTATTGTTTTGCGACAAAATTATTACATACACAATGTTTGTTTGTAACTCGTAATCCAGATGTGTAGGGAAAATGTTTGTCATTTTTTATTAGCAGTAATCCAGGTGTAAAGGGAAAATGTTTGTCATATTTTATTAGCAGTAATTAATAAGTAAAATTAGGCAATAAATGCCCTTTTAATATTTTTTTTCAAAAGTATAAGTCAATTATTATTTATTAACCTTACTGCTTCACACACCTTTTCTGCAATTTACTCCTGTCGAACCGAATATGTGTGAGACAGGAGTTTCCCAAGAATTTAAGAAATATTTCTAGGATTTCTCCAAATATAAAAGGTTGGGAATCACTGCCACACACATACACACACACACAACAGAGTTCACTTCAACGATAAGAGCTTGCATTTCCGTCCCAGTAGCTCAAAGGTAGAGCATCGGCTGGCCAGTGAGGAGATCCATGGTTCGATTCCCGTTTGGGGCAGCAAGTTTCTGTACAGTGGCGGCCGAACAAATTAAGCCTGTAGGTTAGTGCAAAGATATCGGAGGTATGAAAGTGACCCTAGTACGACTAGGACGAATTCAGTAGACTCTGCGATATTGAGCGTCGATTTTAAATAGAGAGGACAACGGCCAAGCTGAAACTAATCTAGGGAATAAAATCAGCATCAGGAGGCTAACCTGGAGAAAAATTAGCAGAAGGTTGTTAGTCAAATTGTCAGTTGCTCTCCAATCTGACATTAGAGAATGAAGAATGCAGAGTCCTCTTCGATGATAAGAACTTTCCAATTCCGTCCTAGAACGGAAGTACCCTGACCAGCACGGAGATCCGTGTTTTAGTTCCTGGTTGGGGCATCACGGTTCTTTACAACAACACACGCATTTGCACGCTGCCACAACTGCCGCCGTGTTCATGCGGAGTACGATCACGTTAAACATGGGGGTCCGCAAGTCCTTCCGAGAGGTTGGTGGTAGGGGAAGGAGGGTACGGTCTCTGTGGATGCCTCCCCCACTGGGTTCCGGTCTAAATTGGGTGGCACTTCCCAGCCGTCCAAACAGTTACCTTACACCTTTCTGGTAGGTCGGACGGTCTGAGTCTCAACAACACGCGCGAATTTAAATTGTACCTTCGATATTCATGTATTTTTACTACCAATATACAAATTCAATGAATTTTAAAGCGATAATTCCTTAATCTGTTTTGATTTCATTATGTCTGCATCAATCTTTCTTTTGCAAATTCCCCATTGACAGACGTTTCGTAAAATTGCATCGATTACTAAAATTGATAGAAATGCAACAGTAAACTACACACCTAAAGAGAAAAAGCGGTTTTCTTCAAATATTCTTCGAAAGTTAAAACGCCAGGGATTAAATGCTTAATCTCATGAACGCAGGCGCTTGGGGGGGGGGGGGGGGGGGGTATCAAGAAATGATTGATTAAATTTGAGACCTTACTTAGTTTTGATAAAAAAAAAACGTTTACTTCTAAAATAGAGGATATTTGGTACGAAAAGTCATATATGACTCGCAAAGGAATTTGTAAAAAAAAAGCGTGATAGATTGTGAAGTCTTAATGTATAAAAGATTGTGAAATTTAACAATGAATTTCTTTTTCAGTTGTTTTCTATATAATCATAATAAACGTTGCGTTTACTACTTTATCATACAACTATACTGTACAGGATGCCTAGTAAAGTCATTAAGCATCCAACTACTTTTGTAAGGAAAGGTCCATGTCATGATTGTACACGTTAAGTCTATATATAGTAAAGTGACCATAATGATTAAATAAAAATGGATTGCAGCCCTCCTAGCAGAAAATGTAAAAAGTTAGATCAATGAACTCGACAACAAAGCAAGATAAAAAAAAATGTATAAATTACAATGTTATAAAACATTGTCTAAATAGAAAAATCAATAATAAAATTGATACAGAAAGAACTTATCTGACATAAAGGGGTTATTGGCAAAATTCTCTCTTATTCAGAAGCAATACAATAAACAAACAGAAATTAGAAATTTAGTATAGAGCCAGTATAAAATGCTCTTCGCCAGACACAATGCACATTTAAATTATATATATATTTTTTTCTCTGTTCCCTCCGAATATTGATTGCCACTAATTATATAATGCTCTGTGACTTTGTAATTTATTTTTAGTCTCTCTTGCTTTGTTGACGAGTTCGTTACCTTAACTTTTAAAATCATCCGTTTGGGGCGCTAAAATCACTTTTATTCAGTCAAGCAGGGTTACTTTATTGTAGCTAGATCTAAAGTGTGCATTCATTGACCTTCCTTACAACGTTATTGGGGTGCCTAAGAACTTTCCTAGGACCCTGTGTTTTTGAAATGAGCCTTAGAAATAGTTCATGCATTTTTACTACCAATATGCAAACTCAATAAGTTTTGAAGAGATTATTCCTTAAATTTCCATTTCCTTATTTCTACATTAATCTTTTTTTTTTAAATTCCCCCATTCAGAGACGTTTCGAAAAATTTCGTCGATTGCTAAAATTGATAGAAATGCTGGAGTGAACAACACCACTTATGAAAAAAAAACTGTATTCTTCAAATATTCCTCGAAAGTTCCAACACGAGAGGGATTAAGCCTAATCTTGCGAACGCGAACGCACAGCATCTTGGGTTATGATATCAAAAAATGATTGATTAAATTCAATGGTGGTAAAAAATATTTTACTTGAAAATGAAGGAAGGACATTTGGTACGAAAGTCGGATATAACTCGTAAAGGAATTAGGAATTCATAGAGAAAAAACGTGATAAATGGTGAGGTCTTAATGGAATTTAACAATGAATCGTGGAATTTAACAAAGAATTTATTTTACAGTTGCTTTTTAACACTTTCCAACATAGTTGAACAGTGTTTATTTATGACTTGGTCTTTCTGTCTGTCTGTTCGTTCGCACGATAAATTCTGTAAACATGACTTTATCGAAATCGCATTTTAGTGTATTGTTGAGACGATCTGTGGGGGTGTTTGAGAATAAAAATGAATAATATCACCCGATTAGTTTCAGATTGAACCCGGGTTGAAAAAATGAAATACATTGAACCTCACGCGGCATAATTTTTCAAACATTTTTCAAGAGGAGTTAAAATTTACAAATTGCACTGAAAGTTTTAGGAAATATTCAAATTATCACATAAAATGTGTATAAAAAAAGGCAGCAAAATATATTGGGTAGTTTTCTAAATAAAAATTGAAATAATAATTACACCATATTATATGATTAGATCACGTGACTCGTTGCTAAATAAAATACGGCTTCCGTTTTTTTTTTTCTTCTCTTTGTGTTTCCTCGTAGATGATTAAAGAACGTTTAAACTTATAGTGTTGCATCTGTCATAAAACCACTTTATTGTTGCGTATTATCTGTGTATTTAAATTCTGTGCCGATACAGTTACAATATTTTTCATTTTAAATTATCACCAAACTTTGTTTATTTCTACAACGAAGCTTAATTTTAATACTAAACTATAACATATAGAATGTAAACAAAACTGCAAACAAAGAATATAAACAAAAATGCATATTTGAATTCCAGAAAGAATATTTCCGCCTTCTTTAACGAGCATTGCCAGTGACACCATATTACAGGCCTCGATGATATGATTTTTGACAAAGGTTTATTGCACTCCAAATTTTCCGGTGCCGATTTCTAATTATTAAACAATGCTCGACAATAACTTTGTGATTGGCTCTTTTCGTCTTTATCTTTGAATTCTAACATTTTAAATTCTCCACTAGGGGTGCTTCAATCACTTTTATTCGCTAGGGAATAGTCACTTTACTATTGTTAGCCCTAACGTGTACACTCTTGTACCTTCCCTGAGAAAATTATGAGGTGTTAAGCACTTTCGTGAGAGTCATATATTTTAAATGAACCTTTCAAATTATTCATACGATTTCTCTACCAATATACATATTCAATAAGTTTTATAAACATTATTCTTTAAACCATTGGTTTCCAAAATGGCGTCCTTAACAAACCTCTTAGATTTTCACGAATAACACTTAAAGTACATGTTATACCCATAAGATGTTTGATAATATTTATATAAATAGAATTTTTTTACTTTCCTTATATACATAATGTATAAGGAAAGTATTGTGACGGGGTCGAAAATTCGAATTCGAGTTTTCGACGGAAGAGCACGTTTCAAGCATCCCTGATCACGAATCAAACATTTTTTAAGTGATGTCTGTGTGTGTGTGTGTGTCAGTGGGCCTGTGGAGACGATAACTGACGAACGAATGGACCGATTTGAACCAAATTTGGTACAAAAATCACAATCTGTAAACACTGGAAGCCTATTGCTTTTATACGCAATCGAATGTTCAGAACCCGCCTAAATTTTCGAATTAAATTTTGAAAAAATCGTCAAAAAATCAAAACCACTAATGAAGTTACGCAAATATACATTTCTTATGTAATTTTTTCATTAGAAAACGATTGACATAAATTTTAGAACGCTAACAAGAACCGTTCTCGAGATATTGTACATTTTTCAAAAAAAAAATATCAAAAAGTCATATAAAATGAAAAAAAATATTTCCTATTGATAAACATGTTCACTTTTCATATGTAATACCATGCGATAAACTGGGTGACATCATTCTCGTGGATCTAGCTCGTTCCATTCATGAAAAAAGATACTCTGAGTAATACTTTTGTAATTGAACACTAATAGTCATTTATCTGCTGTAAGAATAACTTATTTCTTAGTGCATAACGCTTGGCGAGATTTTGGCTACGAATTTGGCGGAATGTCGCCAACTTGGCGACTTTTTGAAATATTGCCAAATTGACGAAAATCTCGCCAAATGGATAAAAATGACGCTGAATCAATGAAAATGACGACTAATTGTCGAAAATTCAATGTTTTGGAAAGAATATTAGTATCTACTATAAGAAAAACCTATTTTTTTACTGTAAAAGTAGTAAATTCATTACATTATATAAGGAAAGTCATGTGTTGCCCACATCAGATTTTTTATAGTTGTAACAATAAATTTTTATTTGTCCTCTATTTGTTTGAATTTAATTTCAAACTTAAAGATTGACTCAATGATTCCAAGTAGGTTTTGAAATTATGTTACCTTGCAGACATTTCCACCATCTAATGTACTTAATTATGCCTTAAAGGATCCAGTGTTATTATTTTCCAGGTTAAAGATAAAATCGAGTGGATTTATGAAAAAGTTTAACATTTTATTGTACCTAATCCCAATGGTTAAGAAACAACCTGGACCAAATCGAAGAGACCATGTCGCGAAAGGAACGACAGCAATCGCCTCCCGATTGGCTGAGAGTTTACTCAGGCATCAATGCAATCCAGTATGTGATGAGGAATCGCAGAAGCAGAAAAACACACACAAAACGTGAAAGTGTTCACTCCATCAATGTATTTCATAGGTTTTAGTTTGTCCACGTCCAAGTCTCGCCAAAGGGCTCTAAGGCATTCTGAATCCATTAAACTGTAAGGCCAAAGAACATAAACTGAAAGGTCTGAAGCAGTCTAGGACCCTTAAATTGTAAAAGGAAAGTTAAACCTCTGGATTTAACGACTGTTTTGAGGAATATTCTACAATTTTTCTCCTTGGCGGATACTATCAAAACAACTGAAAAAAATGTCCCCACAGAAGATCATCAACATATTTAAGTTGCATTTAGAACATAGAGAAGATTTCCAAAACACACATTATCAAAACCTGTGGATAATAAATCCATTTGCTGATAGACTTTCAACTAACCCTCGTCTTTCGCCGTAAGATAAAGATTTTTCTGGCAGATCTTTCAGTGACAAGTTAATATCTCTGTTTTCATAGTTATCATTAGCTGAGGTTTGGTTAAACGTAATAAGTGATTATCCTGACCTCACAAGGAATGAAATAAAGTACTTAACTCCATTTTCTACCACCTATGTGAAACGGTTTCCTTAGCTCACTTTTTTTTAAATCTAAGTTGAGCAGTAGACTGAAAGTTGAGAATGGAATAAGAATGAAATTATCCTTTATTGAACCTGTGGTGCACATTTTAAAATAGAAGTTGAAGTTCATTGAAGTTATTTAATTACATTGCGTTGTGACATGAAATACCTCGTTAACCCACCTTATTAATCGTCAGTGCGAGTTCCTGGAATAGAAAACATTAACATACTACCATAATTAATTGCAGCATTTTAACTTTAAAATAAAATAATTTATTAACTGTAAGACCAGATATGAGATAAGATTTAGCGGACAGGCCCGGCTCTAGGTTTTTTGCCGTCCCAAGCATAAAACAATTTGCACCCCCCCCCCTCCAATACTAATAAATTTTGTTATTAAAAACTTTTATTTAACTCGTCTTGAATGATGCGTGTGTGTGTGTCTGTCTGTTCTAACTTCTTTGATGGCATTTTAACAGACTTTCCTACGTCCTAAAGAGCTGAAATTTGGTACACAGTGCAGTCTAGTAGAACATTTTAATTTATTAACGTTTGTTACATCATCAAAAATCGAAATAAGAAAATCGAAATTATCGAAATAAGAAAATTGAAGATCTTGGCCTTCGAGAAAATTAAGAGGCCCTCTGACAGTTATTGATTTGTACACCAAATATATTTTGATTTGACAAATTTTTTTATACATATACCGCAGCATATGGAAAAGTAAAATGCTCAATGAGAACTTCTAAACAATGGTATTCATTCATTTCCTGTTAAAAGTAATTTCAAAATGGGTACTAACTTAATAAGATTGAGTGTATTTAATATTGATTTTTTTCTGGTTCAAATAAAAAATGCAAATTATCTCGAAACGTCCTATATAAATGATGATATTCGCTTTTAAATGAAAATTCAATTAAAATATCTAATTTTGTATTATTTTTAAACTTTATACTTTTCATGCTCATCCTAGTTTTGATTTTAAATGTTCAAAAATTGATGGCTTTCTTCTATTCCATTTACCGTTAAATTAATGAGTCTCTGATATTTATTGATTGAATTAGTATTATCGAATTGTATTCTATTTTATTGATTTGTTATAGAGATATAATTACCAAAGACAAAGGTGATTCTTTCGGGAATCTATCTTACGGGGGGGGGGGTGAAGTTTCTTCTGGAAACATCCTCCCATCCCCGGAGCGATTTTAAATCACCGTACCAAATGCTAATAAATTCAGAAACTCACAAAATACTTTTTGTGGAAAAATTTGCCGCATTTTAACCTACTTTCCACTTCTTAGGTGGGCAGCATTTAGATCATTATTACAATTTTATTTTGTGATTGATTATTTTCAGAATGAAATTTTGTAGCTATAATTCAATTTACATTATTTTAAAAGTTTTTCACCTTTTTGTTTAGCCGGAGCAAGTTTTTCTTGTAATATTTGAATAAGTATTGCTATATATATAGTAATTACTTCTATAAATGTGTATATATAATACTTACTACTATTAGTAGTTAGTTAAAATTATATTAGATAACTTATTCCCTTTGAGGTTCCATTTCTCCCCCCCCCCCCCCCAGACAAAAATTCCTGAAAAAAAAAAAAACACTGCGCAGATAGACAGACATCATTAAAAAAAATGGTTGATTAGTATTCAAGGACGCTCAATATTGGTAAATTTATCAAAATCCGAACATCCGGTTTTTACCCCATCACAATACTTCTCCTATTCTATGTGTTGCAGAAAAAGAAATTATATATGTAAAGGATATTTTTGTAATTCTTGTTGTCATATTTATTTTACTTCCCTCGCTAAATAGAAGTAAGCATTCGAACATATCTTTTTCAGAGATCTATAAGTTTTGAAGGGACTGGTTACAAAACACAAAATAAATACTCTTTAGTTTTTTGTTGTTAATGGGTCTTTCAGTTACTTTATTGCTAAATCGATGCAAGATACAAATTGGGGCGACAAACTGGAAGCGATCATATTTAGCCCTCTGGTCCTCTTTTTCCAAGGGGAGAATGAATGATGGCCATTTTCACTCTTATCTGGGAACAAATATTTAACATTTATTCAGTGTTTTGTTTTACTTTTTAGCTCATACAACTGTATTTGTAAATGCGGTTGCACGCGCCCCAGAATTTTTTTTTATGTAATACCTTGTTGACTAAAATGCCGCCCTTAAAATGTGCCGCCCCAAGCATGTGCTTGTTTTGCTGGTGCCTTAAGCCGGCCCTGTTAGCGGAGACAGTTTTATGTTCTTTATTTATTAAGGCTGTCATGTTGGACAATGGCAGCAGACGCAACGATGCCAGTTTTTATAACACTTTGACTCAAGAGGTCAATTAGACCATAAACCGAAGAAGCTACATATAGCCACGAGAATGGTTAAAAACATTGACCAATTATGGAAGCTATTGCCCTAAGGTCGGCAATCAGAGCAACAAGGAGATTTAAAGACCGCAGGCAAAAGAGGCGGCAACAAAAGGTTCTAGGTGATATTCAGAACTACTTCTATGACAGATTTCACGATGACTTCGACGTAAATAGCAATTTTTCATAGAGAGATGCAGTAGAGAAGTATTCCGCAAGTTTTGCAAACAGGATGTTCCGTAAAGATTTCACAGAAATGTCCAATGTCCTGATACACAGATCGTCAACGGCAGATGCCAGATCAACTGCTGTACATTTAGCTGTACCACACCCTGAGTTGGTACCAGTACAAAATACTCCAATGTAAGAGTTGAGATCAATGTTCAAAGACAGACTTGAAAGTATGTGTTCCTTAATTATTGTTGAAGGTCATCAATGCATTTTAGGCATTTTTAATTAACTGGTCTCACATTTGCTCTCTCCGCCGCAATTAATATGAATAATTGTTGTAATTAATTTAATAAGTATTCCATGTTGTTAATTGTGGCGTGGCTCCGTTGAAAAACTTACTGTTACACATTGGCCGCTGATCGTACTTACGCACGCCACTTGCTCGATTACCGAGCATAACTCCTTAAGATTATTTGAAAAATGCATCGTGAGAACACAATAAATACTAATTAAGGTTGATTGAAATAAAGCTTTTATTTTAAAACACTCATAGTTAATCTTATTCTTTAAATTCAGAAACACAAAAATAATTTAAATTCACACAATACAGTTACTTTTCGCTAAGTCGCGAACCTTAAATAATAATCATAATTATAATACCCCTCTCTCTAGCCTTTAAATTATCATATTAATAATTGATTTACTCAATCAGATTTCTTATCAAACACTAATCTTTGGCACTCAGACTGCAACGGAATAGAGGACAAAGGACATACCCCTTTTACAGCAAAGGCAGGCACACATCGGGATGGCTTTCCTCCGTTCTTTTTTTTTTTTGTAGACCAGACCCTTGACTTCTCTAAAACCAACTAACTTCTCCCTCAACTCTTTGCCGGGAAACGGGCTACGCCCCTGGTCTGGCCCCATGGCTGTCGCTTGGTCGCAGTAGGTTGCGAAACCCATGAATTCAGTGACATGACTGGACTCTATCGAGCCATTGGATTTGGCTCCTTCCAAAGGGTTGGCGAAAAATAGGGACGCTAGCCCTCTTGCAGGTGTCCATTTTATTTAAAAATAACATAGCGTCCTTTGCGACTTTCTCAAGACTGCAGCTGGTCTACTACGCAGGGCATTGGAATTTCAAACGTTTTTTTAATAAATGATTTTATTTAGAGTTAAAATGGTGCAATTAATTATAGTATTATGTTAATAAATATTCTATTCCAAGATTCGCACTAAAGGTTAATAAGGTGGGTTTTTAAGCTGCACACAACGCAATGTGTTATAATGATTAACGAATTTCGAAGTTTCAAATGCCGCAGTAATTGTGGCAGTTGTATGGTGAATAGTTTTATTCAAAATGATCTCTTTTTTGTGATTGATCTCAACTCTTACATCAGAGCATTTTGTACTGGTGTCAACTCAGGGTGTGGTACTGCTAATTGTACTGCAGTTGATCTGGCATCTGCCGTTGACGTTCTGTATATCAGGACATTGGACATTTCTGTGGAATATCTACGGAACACCTTGTTTGCAAAACATGCGGAATACTTCTCTACTGCATCTCTCTATGAAAAATCGCTATTTAAGTCGAAGTTATAGTGAAATCTGTCCTAGAAATAGTTCTGAATGTCACTCAGAACATTCTGTTGCTGCCTCTTTTGCCTGCGGTCTGTAACGCTCCTTGTCGCTCTGATTGGCCGAACTTAGGGCAATGCGATCAGACATGTTCCATAATTGGTCAACGTTTTAACCATTCTCGAGGCTATATGTAGCCTCTTCAGTTTATGGCCTAATTGACCTCTCGAGTCAAAGTGTTGTAAAAACTGACATTGTTGCGTCTGCTGCCATTGTCCAACATTACGGCCTTAATAAATAAAGAACATGAAACTGTCACCGCTATATCTTATCTCAAATCTGGTCTTACATTAACAACATAGATTACTTATTAAATTAATTACAACAATTATTTATTTATTGGGGCGCAGAGAGAAAATGTGAGACCAGATAATTAAAAATGCTTAAAATGCATTGATGACCTTCAACAATTATTGAGGAACACATACCTTCAAGTCTGTCTTTGGACTTTGTCACCAGCTCGTACTCAATGTCGATCATATTGTACTGGAACCAACTCGCGGTATAGTTCTCCCACTTGTTCTCGTCGATCATATCGTATGGCCGTCTAAGTGTTATTCTCGAACACTTATGGAACAACTGTATATCAGAACATTGTCGTTCTTCAGTGCCTCCGTTCTTACGTTGAAGTCGTCGTGAATTCTGTCGTAGAAGTTATTGTCTGCATTGCATCTCAATTCTCGTGTAAAAGTCATTCTATATATTTCTAGAACTTTTTGGTTGCCGCCTCTTTTGCTTGAGGTCTGACACGCCTCTTATCGCCCGACCACACATTGAGCTGCTATATGCCTTAGGGTTAGTCGTGTGGAATGGGTCTTCAACACCTCTTGTCGCTCTGATTGGCCGACCTTAGGGTAATACGACCAGACATATTGAACATTGGTTAACATCTTTAACCACTCCCGTGGCTTCACCTTGGCTTCCAAGGTATATTGCCCACTTTTACCTTTAGGGTCAGGAGCTCTACTCTGATTTCTAAAAGCATTGATCACATTAAACTGCAAAAAATTAGAATAACTAACTTGACTACAAATCGAGACAAGCAAAAATGTCAAATACAAAGTTCTAGAGCATTGCGAAATGAGTACGGATTGACAACAAACCTATTACAGAAGTCATTTATTTGACACAATAATGATATTGGTAAATTGGCTGTCTTATTCAGGAATGCTTACATAAAAAATCTGATGTGGGCAACACATGACTTTCCTTATATAATGTAATGAATTTACTACCTTTACAGTAAAATAAATAGGTTTTTCTTATACGTAGTAGATACCAATATTCTTTCCAAGATATTGAATTTCCGACAAGTAGTCGTCATTTTCATTGATATAGCGTCATTTTTATCCATTTGGCGAGATTTTCGTTAATTTGGCAACATTTCAAAAAGTCGCCAAGTTGGCGACATTCCTCCAAATTCGTCGCCAAAACCTCGCCAAGCGTTATGGACGAAGAAATAAGTTATTCTTACAGCAGATAAATGACTATTCGTGTTCAAATACAAAAATATTACTCAAAGTATCTTTTTTCATGAATGGAACGAACTAGATCCACGAGAATGATGTCATCCAATTTAATGCATGGTATTACATATGAAAAGTGAACATATTTCTCAATAGGAAATATTTTTTTTATTTTATATGACTTTTTGATAATTTTTTTGAAAAATGTGCAGTATCTCGAGAACGGTTCATGTTAGCGTTCTAAAATTTATGTCAATCGTTTTCTAATGAAAAATTACATAAGAAATGTCTATTTGCGTAACTTTATTAGTGGTTTTGATTTTTTGACAATTTTTTCAAAATTTCATTCGAAAATTTAGGTGTGTTCTGAACATTCGATTGCGAATAAAAACAATAAGCTTCCAGACGGTTTACGGATTGAGATTTTTGTACCAAATTTGGTTCGAATCGGTTCATTCGTTCATCAGTTATCGTCTCCATAGACTCACTGACACACACGACCACACACACACACACACACACACACATACTTTCACACACACACACACACACACACATACACAGACATCACTTCAAAAATGTTTGATTCGTGATCAGGGATGCTTGAAGCGTGCTCTCCCGTCGAAAACTCTAATTCGAATTTTCGACCCCGTCACAATACTTTCCTTATACATTATGTATATAAGAAAAGTAACAGCGCGTACATGTACAGGAATCACATCTACAATCTATCCAAAACGCCCTCCATCAGGCACAATGAACATTTGAATTCGAGAAAGAATATTAACGGGTACTTTGATAAGCATTGCACCGTATTACAGGCCTTTTCGATACGACTTTTTAACTAGGGTTTATGGTCTTCCAGTTGAACATTTGGTTCATTTCTGATACCGGTTCCTAAATATACAGAGTCCACTTTGAATATAAATGCTTGCAATTTCGTCCCAATAAGGTATTCCCGATTGGAGCAGCAACGAAGTTGGCAACAATCACGGCGCCTGAACGAACTGTACAATGTTAGTTGGCAACAATCAGTATTGAGCTACTTTCCACGTAAAATACAGTGCTAAAATTAAGCAGATGTACGTTTCGGAAGTCTTTGAATTTCTTTCTTCAGTGTAACTAGTCTGGACCTGAATATCCAAATGAACACTAGACTATGCCGGCCAAGCAGACAAATGGCTAAACAACAGAACAGAATACCAATGCTCCAATTAGTATAATGAGAAGGAATTAAAAGAAAAACATAGAAAATGAAGGAAATATGAACTTTAGAAGCACACAAGAGAAAATAAATAAGATGCAGAGTATATGAACTCAACGTTCTCAGCCGAGAAAAGCGAAACAGAGGAACATAAATTATATATGGTCATGCCACACATCTAATAAATTTGGTGTCATTTACAAATCATTTGCCAGATTACTGGAATTTGTATTGATGTGAAAATCTTCAAAGAAATCGAAATTGAAATCTGAAGAGCACGTTTAAATAACTGTGGCAGGATCAAATCGGTGATTTATCCTTCAGCAGTAATTAGGGATTGGAGATTCACAAATGCATTTGTTTTTTACATCAAAATTGAGTTAAAAACTTATCACGAGACTTTGCAAAACGCTTGCGAAAATCATTCAACTTGCCACTTTTCTGTAATTTAATAAAAAATAAATAAAACTTTGTGCTTATCAAAGATGAAACAACGGATTTAGTTGCTGTGTTCAAAAAAGCGAGCCCAAGTTTTACATTAAATTAACATATATACTTAGAATCAATGTCATTCGATAGAAACGTATTACTTTCAATTATGAATGTGTTAGAAAACAATAACATATAACTTTTTTGCTAACAATTTTATATAAAAACTATTGTTTTTCGACAAAATTAATACATACACAATGTTTGTTTGTAACCCGTAATCCAGATGTGTAGGGAAAATGTTTGTCATTTTTTATTAGCAGTAATCCAGGTGTAAAGGGAAAATATTTGTCATATTTTATTAGCAGTAATAAATAAGTAAAATTAGGCAATAAATGCCCTTTTAATATATTTTCAAAAGTATAAGTCAATTATTATGTATTAACCTTACTGCTTCACACACCTTTTCCGCAATTTACTCCTGTCGAACCGAATATGTGTCAGACAGGAGTCTCAAGATTTGCGAAATATTTCTGGGATTTCCACAAATATAAAAGGTTGGGAATCACTGCCACACACATACACACACACACAACAGAGTTCACTTCAACGATAAGAGCTTGCATTTCCGTCCCAGTAGCTCAAAGGTAGAGCATCGGCTGGCCAGTGAGGAGATCCATGGTTCGATTCCCGGCTGGGGCAGCAAATTTTTGTACAGTGGCGGCCGAACAAATTAAGCCTGTAGGTTATTGCAAATATGCCGGAGGTCTGAAGACCCCAGACCGTGCGACTCACATATTGGGTTTAGAGTAGCTATCTGCACGGCCGGGAAAGGATACCTCCTGCATTCAGGAGGCACCCAAGGTCTACCATCCCACCAAACGAACTTTTATTTAGGTCTAAAAATATTTCAATTTATAATAAATATTGTGATTAAACAGACAGTTTTACATTATATTTGAACTTGACAAGTACGTCCATTTTACAAAAATGGGAAAATGGTTATTGCGAATATAGATAAAAAGATCATTGAAAACTAATATTTAGAGTGAGGTATAATAACATAATAAAATATAGATTAAAATGAAAGAAAATAATAAAATTTTAAAAGTAAAATTTAGAAAATATATAAAAAGAAAATATATGAAAAGGAAAAAAAAAAATTGCTGTATGAAAACAAAAACAGAAATTTAGAATAAAATTTAGAAAAGAAAAATAAGAAAAAATACAAATAAAAAGTGTCAAAAGAAAAAGAAAGATCCAAAAAAATAAGAACAGTTAACATAGCTTTTTTTTTTTTTTTTTAAAGAAAAAAATAGAGGGAACACAATAAGTTCCTATAAGTTAATAAGAATGATATAAAGGGATTCATTGATCAAAATTAAATGAAAGCAGAATCTACTCATAAGCTTAGGTCACTTTATTAGAAATTTCTATGGAAACAAGAATACAGTTCTCAATTTTATCTACTGAAGAGGGATTTGAACGAACTTTGGAGAACCAAATTGGTTTATTAGAGGGGGAAGGTTTGCAGAGATGAAATTTTTTAGAAAAAGGACAATCGAAAATGTAATGGTCAACGTCACCAGATTTATTGCAAATACAGTTAGAGGTGGATTTAATTTTGAAAAAGTATAAGTAATCAAGAAAGGTCTGAAAGGGACACTAGTACGACTAGTACGGATTCAGTGGACTCTGGAATATTGATCGCCGATTTCAAATCAAGAGAACAATGACCACGCAGGATACTGACCTGGCCAAAAATAGTAGTATCAGGAGGCAATAATAGTGTAAGGTTGTCAGTCCGATTGTCAGTTGCACGCCAATCTGACATTAGAGAGTGGAGAATGCATAGTCCACTTCGAAAATAAAAGCTTGCAATATCGTCCTAGTAGCTCAACGATAGAACGTCGTCTGGTCAGTTGGGAGATCCAGAGTTCGATTCCTGGTTCGGGCAGCAAGGTTCTTTATTAGTCAATGCTCTATGACTTTGTGATTGATGTATTTCGTTATTTTCGCTTTGTTCCCGAGTGAGTTATCATAAATTTTTATTCCTCGCTAAAATCACTTAGATCGGGCGTCACTTTTCTGCAAATAGACATAACGCGTGCACTCATGAGCCTTTTCTTACAAAGCTATGAGTTATATTTCCTAGGAACCCTGTACATTTGACGCGAATCTTTGAAATAATTCATCCATTTTTACTATCAATATACAAATTATTACCACTATAGAAATTCAGTAAGTTTTATAGAAATTATTTCTTAAACTTTAATTTTCTTATGTCTGCATTCATCTTTATTTTGCAAATTCCCCATTCAGAGATGTTTCGCAAAATTTCATCAATTGCTAAAATTGATAGAAATACTGCAGTGAACCAACCACAACTGCTAAAGAAAAAACTGTGTTCTTGAAATGTTCTTCGTAAGTTAAGACGCAAGGGATTAACACCTAATCTCGCGAACTCGAGCGCACAGCGTCTTGTGTGCGATATAAAGAAATGATTGATTAAATTTGAGATTTTACTTAGTGATGGTGGTAGTTAAAAACTTGTACTTCGAAAATAGGGGATATTTGGTAGGAAAAATCAGACATGACTCCCAAAGAAAAATTCGTAAAAATAAAAAAATATATAATATGATCCATGATAAAGGGTGAAGTCTTCGTAGATAAAATATCAGGGAGTTTAACAGTAAATTTATTTTCCAATAGCTTTCTATAATGATTAAATGTGATCCTGCATTTATTACTTTGACATCCAACTATACAGGATGTTTAGTAAAGTCTATATATATATAGTAAAGTGACCATGCCGATCGAATTAAAACGATTGCAGCGCCCCTGGCAGAACTTTTGAAAAGTTAGATCAACGAATTCGACTATAAAGAGAGATAGAAAAAAATATCAATTAAAATGCTGTAGAGCATTGTCTGAATAGAAAAATCGATAATAAAACTGATACAAAAAGCACTTATCTGACATAATAGTGTGATTGGAGAATATTTCTCCTATTCATGAACCATTCTGGATCATGTAACGGTATGCAAGCACGGTGAAACCAACGAGTTAGTATATATGGAGAGAGTGCGGTCCACTCTTCCCCATGTTAGAAACATAGTCAAACATAGAGCAGGTGTTGTTGGTCGAGAAGGAGAAGTTCATTCATGATTTGGCGAATTATCGCCTAAACTGTGTCGTGTACCTTCCGTTTTTTTTTTTTAACTTCTATTAAAGTTGAGTATAAATGGGAAGTTGTTACACATATTATATATACGTTACAAGATTTTAAAAAATATGCATGAAGAAAAGTACGAAATAGAGTTAGAATATTTTTATTACCAAAAAATTTTATTACTAAAAAAAAATTTTGTTAAGGAAGTCATTTTCGTAAAACAAATTAAACTGCAAAATAATTGCAAATAAAATACGATATGAAAAAGATTACAAGTATACAAATTGAAGAATATGTATAATATATTTAAAAACAATTTTAAAGTATATGAAAAAATTGTGTGCATGCTTGCTTAAAATGTGGAATTCTCCACTTTTATCCAGATAAACTTTATCTTTGAAAGTTATGTTAGCAGTATCCATATCTGCTTTGAGGCGTAATACGATTGAGTCATTTTTACATCTAATTTATTTTAATATATTGTATGCCTACCGTCAAATATAAAACAATGTAATATTTGCAATAATAAAATATTTAACTTTATTTGCATTTTTTTACATATATGTAAAATGACATTTCAGAATAAAATACAAAATTATGTCTAAATTCATAAATAGGGGCTCAGATATAGAAATAGTCATGATTCTTAAATTGTCAAAACGTGTTCGGAAGGTTTTTGCATGTTTAATACACATAGAATCTGGATATTGTTTAAAAGTATTTTTCTATAAAGCATAGGAAATAAATAAGATTATAATATATTACGGAACAAAATAGAAAAATTGCATTTAATTATAATAGTTTCAGAGATTTGGCTGCTAATAATTCGTTTGAAAAATGCTTTAAATAAATATTGTGAAATTTACATCCAGAATTAAAAAGACCGTAAGCACAATTGCAGTGGGCTAACTCAATGTGGCATAAAAATAAATGTTGTACAATTATATTAAATATTAAAAACTTATAGCAAAAATTGAAGATCAATCTATCCAAAATTATCTCTAAAAATTTTAAAAACAACTAAAGCATTAAAACAACTAAAGCATTAGACGCTGAAACATGACTTTGGTATATAAAACAAGATGTAAGTAGAAATATTTATATTGGTAGAGCTGTTTCTAGATCAAGAAGCCTATTACTTAAATTATGATGAGGAGAATGCGAGGCTCTTTCAGAGTTACGATTGCTCATTTAATAGATTGCTAGTGTAATACCAAAATACTTCTTGAAATCACTGGGAGTTTGATGAACATCCTTTGATATTTAATTTGTGAACGAGGGGGGGGGAATATATCTTTTTAATCGAGATGTTTAAATGAAATTAATTCTGACCAACATCGGCACCTATAGAATTTATCCGGAGGGGGGAGGGAGCAAACTCAAGGGTAAGATTAACAGCATCGACTAGTTTGATGTCTGCCTTTGTGATTTTGAAGTTCCCCCTTGTCTTCCTCTATGGGCTTCCATGCTAACTAGTAATACTTATTAAGTACGATTTACTCTGAACTAGAAATGAGATCATGCTCATATTTCAGATCATATATCTTTATATAAAATGCACTGAAAAGTTATGATGTAAAATCTAGCTGACATTTTCAATGAATGTAAACTAATATTATTTTTATTTTGAACGTAAAATTTCATCATACGACACGTCTTTACGCTCATTATCTAAACTCTTATTTTTCTTCCATAGCCTCCAAATCTTACGAGTCGCCAAGTTCTACCTATAAGAGAAAACATACGAGGATACCGAAAATAACTCTATAACTATCAGCAAAGTACTCCAAATGTTTTTAAAGTGTTAGAATGATATTATAAGTCTTCTGCAATATCACAAACACCAAAAATAAGGCAAAACTTCTAATAATACAGCATTAAAAGCAATGAAATTAATAAGCAAATGAAATGCACCACGCTAAAATCTACCAAAATTACTTTTTAACTATATTTGTAAGATATATAATGAAAAAAAAACTTACCTATGAAAAAAGTAAAGTCCTCCTTTTACGTGCTTTTCCTTGCAGCCGTAAGTACAACAGTACGTGACCATTATTTTACCATTTATATTTCTCAAGTACGCTCTTGGTTAGAAATCGCCATTGAAATGTATAGGCTCACAGACGGGAGAAAATGCGTTCTCTGGAAATTCGTCCGTACAACACCTGCCTTTATCTTTGACGACGATTGCAACCCTTAAGCTCTCTCCATATATACTACCTCAATGGGTGAAACCCGGTTATGACGTGAATTTGCAACTACATCAAACTTCCGGAGTTATAAGAGCAGCTGCATTATAAATAATGAGTGCTATTTTAATGCTCAACATTCAGTTTTAAAAGACAACTGTCTGTTTTATTATGATCTATATGTATGTTCTTAGTTCTATATTTAATTGTATTTTAATCAAGGACACATGAATTAGTATTTTACAGATTATAATTAATTGTTGTAGCAGCAAGACAGCAATTTCATATATTACTATATACGTACAAACTGTAGTGTACTGGCATGCGTTTTAGTCATTACGATGCTTCGGAAGCCATAAAGTCTGCCATTTTAAATTGTTTATATGATTTTTTTTGTTTATAATTTCCCTTTCTATGGAGGATAATGGGAAAAATCTTAGTGACGAAGTGGTGTATTTCTGCCGTTCAAACTAATGTAATATCTTTACTATATACGTACCCTTATTATTTACCCCTACTATATACGTACAAACTGTAGTGTACTTGCATGAGTTTCAGTCATTGCGGCACTTCGGAAACCATAAAAGTCTGTCAGGTTAAGTCGTTTATATCATTGTTTTGGTTTATAATTTCCTTTCTATGGAGGCTAATTGGATAAATATTAGTGACGAAGTGGTATATTTCTGCCCTTCAAACCACCGAAAACAGTATTGTGAGACCAGAAATTGTTCTCACATGAGATATTTTTATTTGTTTATTTATGGTGTTCTTTAAGGAAAAGAAAGCTTGAGTCTGGCTGGCGCCGAACTTTTAGGTACAACTTGAACTTTTAGGTCAAATACTATAAATTTAGGTGTGCCAGGCCACAGGGGCTGTGAAGTGATGCCATTGGGTTCAGAAGAACCAATGAGCGCCAAGGGGAAGAAGGGCGGAGCTACCCCCTCCCCCCCCCCCCCCCCCCCGCCGAAGGAACCACAAGTCTAAAAGAGATTTACGAAAGGAGCGAAGTGAATATGACCTAGCAGACATGACTTAGGAGTTGCAGTTTGAGTACGGGTATTTACACTGTCATGACTTAGAGTAAGAGGAAAGAAATCAGAGTTCGGAGCCACACACCCCAGAGTTGTGGACGAAATACACGCGTTTCAGTTATAGACAAAATGAGAGTGCAGTAGCATACGAAAGACAATGAGGAGTTGTGGCAAGAGTGATGAAAACCTTGGAGAGATGATAAGCCCAAGATTAAACTTGAAGGTATGTGCTCATAATAACAGGTCCTAGACAACAACGGTAAAACTAATAATTTTTGTCGCATATCTCCCCTCGCTAAAATAATCAAATGAAAATTGATTATAAGTGAAAATTGATATTTATGAAAATTGGTGCTTTTGATAAATTTATGTTGTTAATAAATGATATTGTTTAAGTTTTAAAATAGTCTAATCCTTTAATATTAATTAATAATTATTTTCAGGACTTACACAAAAGGTAAAAATAATAGGAGGGTTTATTGCGGCACAACAACGAGCGATGTACGATTTAAATGTTAATTCCACTATATATGAATTTACGGCAATGTTAATGTGATTTAAAACAATGAATTTAATAATTAAAGTGTAAAAATAGTTTTCTTATGCAACAAGTATCAAATATCCTTCAGAGCTATACTCTAGAAATATCGTTCAGTTAGTTCTACCTCTAACTTCTAGAACCTCACACTTCAATATTCCGGCCACACATATAGCTACAATAAGCCTTCGGGTCTGTCGTGTGGTCTGGGTTTTTCACACTTCAATATTCTCATTGGTTGCTGCGACAGCTATTTGTTCACCAGTGATAACATGACAGATTGGGTAGGCTCGACTTCGGTCGTCGCCCTCCCCCCAAGCAAAGCTCTGATGTCTCTCTTAACTTATGCTTCTCTTTCTTAGTACTTCTTTTTTCTCTTCGCCCGGAGTTTAAAGGGGGGAATCATTTCCCCTCCTGGGCACTCCGTATACCCCGTCCTTGAGACCTTGAGACAGATTGGGTCCTGTGAGTCACTGTAAATACCACTGATTAAATCCACTGATTTATACTGACACGGATTTGTATCACTCTGTAATTCTTACTGAACACTACATGCAGTGTTATCTCTTTTAAGTATCGGCACGTAAAAAATGGAAAGTGACGACCTTTATCTCACCTCAGTGGTTGGTTCATCTGGCTTTCCTTCAGGAATTCCCAAGCGATCGGAAAATATATATCTGGAGATGTTTAGAGACTGATAGTTTAATAAATAAAATAAAAAATTAGACGGACTTCCCCCAGACTGTGTTTTTACCAAATTTTCATGTTTTGTAGAAATTTGTTAAAATTTAAATTGTGGATTTTTCATCAATTCGCACCATATTTATAAAGAAACATTATTTCATATCGGAAGCCCTGTATTGACATCGATTTACTATTTCAGAGATCGACTATTTTAGGCAGACCTAATAACAATAAAGGCGAAACCGGTCCATAGATGCTGTGTTATCTGCAATCGGAGCATACATCAAGCCCATATAGATGGGACGGATTCTGTGAATATGAAATAATAATATTCTGTGTGTGTTATTTTCCATATACGCATAGTATAATGTATAAGAAAAGCACTGTGACGGGGCCGAAAATTGGAACTCAACTTTTCGACGGAAGAGCATGTTCAAGTATCCCTAAACTCGAAGCGAAAGGTTTTAAGGTGATGTGTGTGTGTTTCGAACGAAATTTGGTAGAAATATTACAATCGATGAATACTGGAACCCTATCGGTTTTAAACAAAATCGAATGTTTGGAATCCCCATCACAATTTTCGAATGAAATTTGGAAAAAATCGCTTAAAATGTAGAACCTTCAATGATGTTTCAAAAATGATCATTACGTTTGTAATAAGTAAAACGGACAAAATAAACTTCATAAATCTACTTGAATTGTTCTTGAGATATTGAACGTTTCTCATAAATATTTATTAAATATTTATTATTGCATAAAATTAAAAGAGCATTAATTATCTAAAAATAGGTTCACTCTTCATATACAATATTATGTTGAGAAATTTATTAACATCATTCTCTTGTTTCTAGTTCGTTCCATTCGTGAAAGAAGATATTTTGTGTAATATTTTTATATTTTGACATCCAGCATTTCACCAATAGTCATTTAAAGCCATTCTCTCTGTCTGACTATAATGATTGACGACTAATTTGGTAAACTCGACGACTAATTTGGCGAAATATAACCTGTAATGGCTCTTTTTAACACTTTACAACATAGTTGAAAAGTGTTTATAACTTTGTTCTTTCTGCCTGTCTGTCTGTACGTTCGCACGATAACTGCCGTAAAAGTGACTTTATCAAAATGAATTTTTAGTATTTTGTTGAGACGGTCTGTGGAACATATGGGAATGTAAATGAATAATATCACCCGATTAATTTTGGATTGAAACCGGGTTGAAAAAATGAAATACATTGGACCTAATTTTTCAAACATTTTTAAGCGAAGTTAAAATTCACAAATTGCTTCGAAAATTTTAGAAAATATTCAAATTATCCCATAAAATATAAAAAGAATTTCAGCAAAATATGTTCGGTAGTTTTTAAATTAAAATTAAAATAACAATTATACCCATGGCATAAGAGGGGCGCGGTAGCCCATTGGTTAGCGCGCTGGAGTTGCACTCGGTAGGCCCGGGTTCGATTCCAGCCACTGCCAAAACTGCCGCCGTGTTCATGCGGAGTACGATCACGTTAAACATGTGGGTCCGAAAGTCCTTCCGAGAGGTTGGTGGTAGGGGAAGGAGGGTACGGTCCCTGTGGATGCCTCCCCCACTGGGTTCCGGTCTGAATTGGGTGGCACTTCCCGACCGTCCAAACAGTTACCTTACACCTTTCTGGTAGGTCGGACGGTCTGGGTTTCAACAACAACCCATGGCACAAGTAATCCTGTATATATAGGAATATAGAATTTTAATATACAATATATCTTTCTTACAAGACAATTTACGAGTCCGGGTTATGTATTCAGTTGAATACATGAGAAATCCTGTCATCCATATTTGTTAAATACTTTATATGTTATGTGTAAATAAGGAATATTGTATAAATAGGTAACATTATGATTTCATAAGTAATATTTCGTGTAATTGAAACTCTGTTATCATTCAATAATCATTAATGCCACAATGTCGGAAACCCTGTCATCACTATTTCACGGGTACTTCAGATACTCAACTCTGTACATATGAGAAAAGAAGAGTACATAGGTAATATTTTGTGTTGATAGTTAATGATATAAACACAGCTAATTCTTTCAGCAGCAATTACGCTTATAAAAGGTTTATAGTGCTTGCTCTCACACACAGTTTGTATTCTCGCTTTTAATACCTTCGCTGTTTGTGTTTTTGTTATTTTGTTTTTACATTTGCGTTGTTTGTGTTCTTGTATTGTTTTGTTGTTTCTTGTTTGTTTTTAGTGAATTTCTAGTTTAATTGCATTTCGTGACCATGTTCACAAATCTCATTCTGTTTTACACATGAATGCAGCCTTGGTGAAACTCATTAATTAACTTTGCTTCACTGTATGTATCATATGTAAATTTTTAGATCTAAAATAAACTTTTGGCTGGGGGGTTGCTGGGGTGGGGGGCGGTTGTGGCTGTGGTGTGCCTCGCGTGGTATCGGTGTGCCTTGTTTCCCGGTCGCCCATTTTTGCTGCTCTATATCTTCGGATGAGTCGGACGGCCTGGGTTTCCGATCCATATAATATGACCGACCACTCAAACAGCTGTTACAAACCCTTTGGGTCAGTCGAGTGGTCTGGGTTTTCAACCCATATAATATGAAGAGATCACGTGACCCACTTCAAAATAAAATATGGCATCCATCTTTTTTTCCCAGAGTAAAAATCGTGATTTTGAAAGTTCTTTTTAATTTATATTTAGTATTGCATCCGTACTAAAACCGCTTTATTTTTGCGTATTTTCTGTGCTTCTATATTCTGCGCCAACGCAACTACAATAATTTTGAATTTAACTGATCATCAAACTTAGATTTTTTTCGACAACGAAGCCTAATTTTAATAGATGCAGAATGCAAACAAGTGATTGCAAGATGAGTTGTATAAGAATTGCTGAATTTTTTTTCACGCAAAATTATTAAACTTTGGAGTCTGGAATAAAAGTGGATGAATGAAATATTCACTCCTTTTACATAGAGAGCCAGACGATTTATATTTCAATGACAAATAATTTGATGATAAAAAAATATCACGGCTGAATATATCGCATTTTAAATATGTTTAAATAAAATTGCATTTCAGTTAGAAAGACTTTCATAGATCAATCATGCATAAAACATTGATTTTGTCATGTCGCATTTCTGCGCCATGAGCCTTTTTCTTATTTTCAAGGAGAGAAATATTCTTTTTCCCTCCGTGCCTGTGCTGTGTTTTTTGCTAAGACTTGTTTCTATTGAAATTGCACTGAAAAGCGAGTTTAGTCGAGAATTCGTGGGAATGTCTAGGATTTTCGTCTGGCGGAGATGCGTGACGTGTGATCGGCTGTTACTAGGAGAGCGCGCCTGTCCAATCAGGAAGAGGCGCAAGGAGAAATTCTTTGGCGTGGGCTCGAGCGACTCACGGCAGTTTGGAGCTGGAAATTCCGACTGAAAGGTCGCATCGAAATTTTTGTCTTTTTAAAAGGACAAAGGGTTTTGGCCAAAATGGCTAAGCTGGCGGAGTTGGGCATTTGTTTCTAAGGGAAACCGCCCTGCCTTTCTGGAGCTGATGAAGGAGAAGAACCTGGAAACCTTCACTAATTCTTCTGCACATTTTCTAAAATTTATTTTTTTATTCCAGGAAATCTGACATCGAATCCCGGTTTTGGAATAGTTCTTTCCGCGATGCTGCCATTCTTAAATGCTGTCATGTCATCTAAATTTTGGACCATTTTCTCGAACATCCACTTTTGGGAACTCTCTGATCTTTCATCAGACCGTGTTATCCTGAATGGGACATTCATCGTATTGTAAAATTACTCTACCGCTCAGGTAAAATTTCTTTTTCGGAACAAGAAGTTCCGACGCAGCACTGGCACAAAGAATCCTATTTAATTGATTGTAGTTACTCCCTAATTTAAACAGATATGATAACTTAATGGAGTGATTTAATTTGAATTGAAGTTAATTGTTGAATAATAGTAATTTTGAACAGAGCATAAAATATGATTGTTCTATTGTTGAGTGAAGCTCTGAAATCCCTGATGGATAATTTGAAAAGATAAATGCTTATATTCTCTTTTGAAAAATCTAAAAATAAATTATTATTTTGTTGTTAAATGTGCCCTGCATTCATTTGTGTTCTCCTTCATGTTTTACTCACTGTACATCATTTAGGATTTAATTCTCCTAAACTGGGAACTTCTTCTAAATTTGAACCTGGTGTTTATTTTGGTAATTATGATGAAATTGAATGTGTTAATTGCAGTTGCTTTTGGTATATTAAAATTACGATCACTGGCCTGTGTGTAGTGGAATCAGTGCATGCATTTTGGTACTGAGACCGCTACCACAAATTGGTGCCTGTTCCCTTTTCCCAGAGTATTACAGTGAGAAATGTTAATTTTCATGAAGGAATGCAGAAATATTTGTGTTTTGATTATATGCATATGAGTACTGCAGAGTTTGAATGTCAAAGTAAGTGAAAAAGTTCTTTTAGTGGTGCAAAGTGTTTGAATTATAAATGGGCAAGAGAATTTTGTTTATATGTCATAAAGTAAATATAAAAGTGCAAAAAGCACATAAGCCCAGATGCACCAGAGTATTATTTGCATATTGAATTTTTTGCATATATATTCTTGAATTATTCGACTTACATAATATACACAAAATTTTACATGATATATTTGAAGGTGAATTTAAGGTTTTGAAATTTTCAAATACACATACATTGACATAAAGTGCATACACACATTTATGAAAAGTGAATACAAACGTTCTGTGCACATACAAAAGTGGTTCGAAGTTCAAATTAATGAAAAAAAAAAATGTGAAAAGAAGTTCACAAATTGTGTTTCTGTGCTCTACTTACACATAAGTAAGTGATAAAAAGTGAAACTATTTTCGAAATAATCTGTGCTTGTGATAACTGTGCAAAATGCCTCGAAATAGTAAGAATTCTCGTGCAAGTAGGAGTAGGGACTCCTCTGCACATCCGGGTGGTAGTAACCGTGTGCCTTCGTTGTCTCCACCACGACTTTCTCCAAATTCTGGCAGATCAGCTTCCGCTGTCAGAGACTCAAATAAAGTTAAAGTGGGAATTGGATCGCAGTTCCTTGGATCCATTCCAGGTTTTGCAGGCAATGCAAATGAATCGTTTCAGGACTTTTTGGAGAAATTCTCGCTTGTCGCTGAACATGCCGAATGGTCTAATCGAGATAAAATTTTTGTTTTGAAACTGAAGTTGTCTGGTCGTGCTGAAAGACTGATCAAATCCATACCCAAATTAAACCAAAGCACGAATTTCACAGAATTGATTAATACACTCAAGGACAATTTTACTAAGAAAGAGAATACTGCCAAGAATGTTGCTGCTCTGGTTAATTGTAAACAACTGATAAATGAAGAGGTAAGAGATTATGCGAACCGCATAGAAGCTGAATCCTATGTGGCTTTTCCACAAGATGCTGTGTCTGACAATGAAGATTCCCTGAGAACTGCTATTTTGCTCAATTCATTTAAGAAAGGATTGAAGATCCTTATTCGAAAAGCTGTGTTATCTGCAAACCCACAGTCATTTGAAGCTGCTAAAGAGATAGCAATATTGTAAGAAGAAGTGCAAAATGAAGTGCTGGAAGAAATGACAGAAGACGTAAATACTGTAAGAACTGAAAATGACCCTAAACATGAAATTGAAGAGCTGAAGAAAGAATTAAATTTAAAGAAGAAAGAATTTGACAAACTAAGAAGAAAATTTGGTGAGAATTCAGAAAAAAGAAAGAAAAGACTGAATGAGATAAGAGAAGATTTGGAGAGAAGCAATTCCAGTTTCGAAGAATCCTTCTTGGATACGCCCTCCACAAGCAGATACAATGAAAATGAACTGGAAGAAGAAGAGTGGGAAGATATTCCAGTAAAGAAGAAATACAAACCATCAACATCCTTCAAAACTTCTACACCATCTA
Organism: Amaurobius ferox; assembly: GCA_951213105.1. Lineage (NCBI taxonomy): Eukaryota > Metazoa > Arthropoda > Arachnida > Araneae > Amaurobiidae > Amaurobius > Amaurobius ferox. Next base: position 87,953,546 of record OX578140.1, on the reverse strand, counting down.
GAAGAACTGACAATAGAAACCGTTTCAGTCAAAGAAGAACTCCAGTTGCCTCACAGGAAGAAGAGTGGTATGTTAAAAGTCCATATCAAAATTATTCTCTAAGAAAGAACTTTCAATCATTTAGAAGACCTTTTCGTAACAGTTTTAATAGAAATTCAAATTTCCAGAGAAGAAATTTTTCAAATTTTAGGAATTCTTTTGACAATTATAAATCTCAAAACTTCAATAATTTTGGATATAGAAGAAATAACAGATATTTTAATAGTAGATTTGGTAATAGAAGACAATTTAGAAGACAGAATTTCAGAACACAAAATTTTCAATCTCCAAATTTTAATAGATCAAATTCTGAAGTTAGCTGCATGACAGAAATTAAAACACCTTGCCGGAAAAATTTTCCAGTCATCTCTGTTTTTGTTGAAGATGTCAAATTGAATGCTTTAATCGACACTGGAAGTTCTATAAACATTATCTATAGTGATGCCTTACAGAAAATTGATTCTCGAAAAGTGAAAATAAAACACACATCCACTATTCTGTCGGGGGTGGGTGATCAAGATATTTGGATTGATGAGAAAGCTTCTTTTCTTTTGACCGTTGGAAAAGACAACATTGTGATTGAATGCTGCATTTTAAATACACCAGCGCCGAATGAATACAACATGATTTTAGGAAGTTCCTTTCTAAATGAAAATAAAGTGACCATTACCTTTGGACACAAAGATGTTCAACCTGAAATATCTGAGTGCAATGCAATAAATTATAAATGTGATAGAAGAAATTACAATTTTACAAATGATGTGGATTATAGATCCAAAGACACAAATTTTTCAAGAAATTTTAGAGGATATGAAAATAAGTGTGATAATGGATATTTATTTGAACAAAACAATTACCAAAATGAATTCAGAGATGTCGACTTTAGACATTTTGATGCAGATGTGAATGAAAGATCAAATTATGAATGTGAAAATGATTTACATGAAATGCAGATGAATGATTATGTACATACAAACAGATCTTTGACAGAAAACGATACCAGTGATAATGAAATTTTTGAAACAAGTTGTGATAAACATGATGAAGGAAGTTCACAACAGGACAATACTTTGGCTATTGCCAAAGCATTTAAGAAATGTGTTTTGAAACCGTTTTCAGAGTCATTTGTTAAATTAAAAAGAAATTATAAGTTAGAAAAAGACACGACAATTTTACTTGAACCTATCAGTAATAAAGAATTTTCTGCAAATAAAATTTTCGTTGCAAGAAGTATTCATAAAATTCCTGAAAATGACTTTTTGTATGCAAGAATAGCGAATCCTTCAGAGAAATGTGTTTACATAAATAAAGGTATGAAATTAGGAACTTTCGAAAACATCTATGAAGCTGATATTGACATAAATAATAGAATTGACATTGAGAACTGTATTGAAGATAATGATACATTTGATGCATGGGGAGGAGATTTTGATTTGAAACATATGAACTATGCTCAGAAAACTTTACTTTTAAAATTACTAAATAAATATAAACATGTTTTTGCTAAGAATATGAAAGAATTATCTGGATGTGATACAATTCTGCATGAAATTAATCTGGAGTCTAACATACCTGTTAGACAGAAACCATATCGAATTCCACACAATTTACAGAAAGAACTTTCGCGCCAAGTCAATGAGTTGCTTGACGCTAAGATTATTCAGCGCAGCACATCACCTTATAATACTCCAGTGCTTTTTGTTAAGAAACCTGATGGAAGTTACCGTTTAGTAGCGGATTTCCGAAAGTTAAATAAAATTACGATTGTAGAAAACTATCCGATTCCGAATATATCGGAACTCATTGATAACCTTGCTGGAGCCTTGTATTTTTCGACCCTTGATTTAACCAGTGGATTTTATCAATTGTGTTTACATCCTGATGATTATCAGAAGACTTCTTTTTCAACACCTGACGGACACTTTGAAAGGACTAGAACTCCATTTGGTCTTAAGAATGCGCCCGCATCCTTTCAGAGATTGATGTCTCTGGTGCTGGCTGGCATATCTGGAATTTACATTGATGATATCATCGTTGCTTCAAGAACATTCGAAGAACATTTGAAAAAATTAGAAGAAATTTTTGTAAAATTAAGTAAACATGGATTGAAGCTTAAGCCATCTAAATGCCATTTTTTCAGAAAAACAATTAAGTAACTTGGATTTTTAGTATCAAATGGAAAAGTACAACCTGATACTCATAACTTGGAAGTTGTAGAAAAATTTAAAATTCCTAAATCAATTAAGAATGGGAGACAATTTCTTGGACTCACTGGATTCTATAGAAAATTCATAAAAGACTATGCTGAACTGTCCCTTCCATTGACTGATTTACTGAAGACCAAGAATAATGAAAGTAAAAAGAAATTTATTTGGACTAATGAAGCTCAAAAATCTTTTGAAATTTTGAAAGGAAAACTTTTGTCAAAACCAATTTTGACTCTTCCAGATTTTAGAAAACCATTTATTTTACACACAGATGCTTCAAATCACTCATTAGGTTGCTATTTGTCCCAGGAAGATGAAAACAAAATCTTACATCCAATATCTTATGCTAGTCGTAAATTGAATGAAGCTGAATGTAAATACAGTGTTGTCGAAAGAGAAGCATTAGCCGTTGTATGGGCTACTAACTATTATAAACACTATTTAATTGGAAAACCTTTCACAATTTTTTGCGATCAAATCTCCTTATCTTTTGTATTTAAGTTAAAAGATCCTACATCTAGATTGGCTAGATGGATTGCATCTCTATCACAATTTGATTACCAAATAGTGCATAAACCAGGAAAAGCTAATTTGGTAGCAGATTATCTTTCGAGAAATGTAGATGAATGTACAAATTCTATTCAGAGTATTCCTGGAAGATTTGTATCAAAATATAAAGTGATAAATCAAAATTTTCAAAATGCAAATCAGAATTTTCCAAGTGTAAATCAAAATTCTCAAAGTTATAATAATGTAAACAATGCCAATAGTAGCAATATAAGAGAATCAGAAGTCAATTTGAATCCAGCCAATACAAATGAAATAAATGAAATTTGTGCTGTTGATAATAATGAAAGTGAAATTCAAAATGAAAATAACATACAAAGTGGTCAATTGGAACAAACATTTACTTGTCCTACTTTGCTCATTAGAATTAAGAATGCTCAAAAATCTGACCCAAGATGCAATAAAATTATAGATCTTTTAGATAAGAACATAAAACCTTACCCACAAACTTTAGTATTTTTTAGAAAAGATGATATCTTGTGGTGTACACACAGACACCCTAAACGTAGACATCAAGAACAAGAAAGAGTTGTTGTTCCGCAGGAACTTGTGTCTGAAATTTTATGGTTACATCATGATTGTCCTACTTACGCACATTGTGGATTTAGAAGAACTTTAGCTTCTGTGAGCAGAAAATACTTTTGGCAGGGAATGTACTCCCAGACCCAAAATTATGTAGCCTCTTGTGAAATTTGTGTGGTAAATCGTGGTTTTAGAAATAATAAAGCACCCATTCAACCATTTTCAAAATCTACATATCCATTTGAGCGAATCGCCATGGATTGTGTCGGACCATTACCTACATCAAGATCTGGAAATAAATTTATACTTGTGATAACTGATTATTTTACCAGATGGCCTGAAGCATATCCTTTGGCTTCAATTAAAACTGAAGATATTTTAAATTGCTTAGAGCACTATATGGCTCAGCATGGCATACCTAAATACATTGTCTCAGATCAGGGGACGAATTTTGTTTCTAGAACAGCAAGATGCTTTTATAAGAAATTGGGAATAATAAAGAATACTACTACTGCCTATATGCCTTCAGTAGATGGCTGTGTTGAAAGATTAAATGGTACTTTGGTCAGATCCTTGAAAAATATTGCATACAACGATAAAAACAATTGGGATAATTTAATTCATTTTGCTTTATTGGCTCATAGAAATGCCATACATGCTTCTACGGGTGAATCACCTGCTTATTTACTCTATGGAAGAGATTTGACAGTCCCAAATACCTTGATAGCTGGATTTAAACCTCCGACATATGAATCAACATATGATTATGGAGAAGACTTGAGATACAGACTTAAAAGAACATATGATGTAGTAAAAAGTAACTTGGAAAAAGCTGAAAATTCACAAATTTTACAACAACATAAGAAAGCGAAGATACCCAATATCAAAGTAAATGACTTAGTGTACTTATACACTCCCTTTTTGCCTCATGGTCAGTCAAGAAAACTGAGTTCATTTAATAGAGGTCCTTTTAAAGTGATAAAACAAACATCTGCAGTAAATTTTTTAATCAGACATGTGATGAATCCCAAAAATGAACAACTGGTTCATGTGAACAGACTGACTCTTTTACCTCCAAGAAGAGAGGAATTGCAAAAGTTTTCAAAACAAACTACTGAAAGTCAAAAACTGAACTCTAAGCCTAATAAACTTACTCCTGTGATCACCGCTGAGAAAGACTCTGTGAAACTCAAATCTTGTTTATCAAAATCTGCAGAAAAATCTCAAAACAAAAAGACTGTGAAAAGAGTAAGATTTAATTTGCCAAATAAAAGGGTAAATGAAAATGCTGTTCATACTAGATCAAACTTTCATGCTAATAAAGGTCAACATTTTACACCTAGAAATAATTCAAATAACTTTGATAATAGAGGAAATGGAAGAATCATTTACAACAATAACTACAGAAATAGTTATACACCACACCAAAATCAGTATTATATGACAAACAGAAACACACGTACACCTTATAATCTTAGATCTTATCAAAGATTTTCACAATATTAAATTTTGGTTGAGTTCACAATTTTTCAGAAATTGAATTTTGCAAGAAAAATCTCATATTAAATTAAAGTTGATATTTGTTTAAGTTTTTGTATTTCAATATTGTCTTTTAAAATAGAATTTATGAGAAAATTGTTGTGATTTTAAAATTTATTGGAAATCTTGCATTTAAGTAAAAGTAAATAGAAAATTAATTGATTTTGTGAACCATAATTTATGAATGTTTATATTGTAATTTAAATAATAAGTAATTTTGTTAATTGACTCTCCTTGGACTTTAAAATTTTTCGAGAGTCCTGTTTTGATTGACTTTGATTATTTTGTTGTGTTTTATTGTGAAAAAAAAAAAAAATCTTGATTATTTATTTAAGTTCATGAAATAATTGAAATGGTGTTGGTATTTTAATTGTTCCCCTAACTAAAAGGAGGAAATTTTTGAAATTTTGAAAAAAGTAAATGATTTTGTTAAAATAAAATTGAAATTAATATAAAGTTAATATAAAGTAATGGAAGTAATTTAAGTAATTTGAATTAAAAAATGGAAAGTTTTGAATTTGAGAATTTTTGAAATTTAATGAAATTTTTTTGAAGATCAAAAGTAAATGATCTCCCTTGAAAAATGTTTTTGAAACTTTGTTGCTGAGAGAGATGAAAATTTTTGGCGGATGTGTTGTTGAAATTTGTTTTCTTGAAATTCCATTTCACATTGTTGTTTTTTTTTTGACCAGCAGTTTTCAAACATCTACACAAATTTCAGTGAGTCATCATATTTTTATGCTGCAAACCTTTTTCCTGGAAGCTGGCTGGTGGACACAAACATGAACAAATTTACATTGGATCACAGATGAAGAAGCAGCTTGACAAATTAAAAGTCCCGATGCATTGCGGCATGACTGGAGTCCTGGACGACAACTTGTTCCGAGCCCACCTAGGACAAGTGTGATGGCTAGGTGGGAAACTGGTGAAGATTGAGGATGATGATGATGATGAAGATGATGATGATGACGATGATGGGGTCAGCGCAAGCTGTCCCAAAATTTTTGTTTCCGTGGCTTCTGAGGCGTGTCCTGGCGTCCTGTTTTTGCTGCCTCTGCATCCTGCACGCGAGTATTTTTTTTCCTTTTTACACCTCCCTTTTTACTTCTTGGCAACTCGTTAGTCCCCGCCGAGTTTGCTCTTTGGATGTGTTCCTGCTTTTACATAACTGACGTGAATTTCAAGAGATTTTTTCCTCTTTCTCTCTCTCAGTAGACAAATGTGTTTAAATGTAAATTTTTTTGTTTTGTGACACATGAAGTGGTCACTTGTTTGAAATAATTTCAGAGTGAAAGTTGTTGAAAGTAAAGTAAATTGAAATTTTAAGATAAATTGAATAATTTTAATGTAAATGAATAATTTTAATGTAAATGAATAATTTAAAGTAATGAAAGTTGAGTCAGAATAAGAAAATTCTGAATTGTTTTAATGACGAAAATAAGTTGAATTTAAGTTAATGTTGAATGTTGAAATGTTGAAAAATTGAAAAGTAAATGTAATTTAAAGTTAATGTGTTAAAATTGAAAATGAAAGTAATTTAAAGTGAAAGTTAAAAATTGAAATGAAAGTTTTGAAATGAAAAAGTTGGAATTGAAAAATTGAAATATTAAAAGTGACTTTGTTCTCAAAAAGTGAGACATTTTTGAATGAGTGAAGAATCTCATTACCCGAACATGACAAATTTAATTTAAAAATTAATTTTCAAAATATTTAATCTTTTGTTGAAAAATTAAGAATTGTCTTGTGTCACTTGTGTGTTTTGAAAGTGACAAGTGTTTGAATTTTGAAATTTTTTCTAATTGTTTATATTGTTTAAGTTTGTATTCATATCATATCATGTTTTAGCTTCGCATCACCTGGTTGATCTCAATGTTGTTGATTGAGATATTTTGTTGTCAGGCAAAGTGCCTTGACAAATTTTTTCTATATTTAAGTGTAAATTTTTGTAAAGGTTCCTTTAAGATGTGGTGACATCTTGTCATCCTTTTTGGTTTTCTTTTGGTCTTTACCTGTGGTGATGAATGACAGGGCCCGTCATTCAGATCTACAGTGTTGTTGTTTTTGAGAATCGTGGCGTACGCACCTTTCTCGCCCAAAATTTTGGTTTAAATTATTTTACACTTACAGGTTCCTAAAATTCTTTGTAAATTTTTGTGTTTTTGAGTGAGAGCAAAATTTTCCTCACTGTTTTTCGGAAAATTTTTGGCTCCCAAGACGGGAGAGCTGTCATGTCGCATTTCTGCGCCATGAGCCTTTTTCTTATTTTCAAGGAGAGAAATATCCTTTTTCCCTCCGTGCCTGTGCTGTGTTTTTTGCTAAGACTTGTTTCTATTGAAATTGCACTGAAAAGCGAGTTTGGTCGAGAATTCGTGGGAATGTCTAGGATTTTCGTCTGGCGGAGATGCGTGACGTGTGATCGGCTGTTACTAGGAGAGCGCGCCTGTCCAATCAGGAAGAGGCGCAAGGAGAAATTCTTTGGCGTGGGCTCGAGCGACTCACGGCAGTTTGGAGCTGGAAATTCCGACTGAAAGGTCGCATCGAAATTTTTGTCTTTTTAAAAGGACAAAGGGTTTTGGCCAAAATGGCTAAGCTGGCGGAGTTGGGCATTTGTTTCTAAGGGAAACCGCCCTGCCTTTCTGAAGCTGATGAAGGAGAAGAACCTGGAAACCTTCACTAATTCTTCTGCACATTTTCTAAAATTTATTTTTTTATTCCAGGAAATCTGACATCGAATCCCGGTTTTGGAATAGTTCTTTCCGCGATGCTGCCATTCTTAAATGCTGTCATGTCATCTAAATTTTGGACCATTTTCTCGAACATCCACTTTTGGGAACTCTCTGATCTTTCATCAGACCGTGTTATCCTGAATGGGACATTCATCGTATTGTAAAATTACTCTACCGCTCAGGTAAAATTTCTTTTTCGGAACAAGAAGTTCCGACGCAGCACTGGCACAAAGAATCCTATTTAATTGATTGTAGTTACTCCCTAATTTAAACAGATATGATAACTTAATGGAGTGATTTAATTTGAATTGAAGTTAATTGTTGAATAATAGTAATTTTGAACAGAGCATAAAATATGATTGTTCTATTGTTGAGTGAAGCTCTGAAATCCCTGATGGATAATTTGAAAAGATAAATGCTTATATTCTCTTTTGAAAAATCTAAAAATAAATTATTATTTTGTTGTTAAATGTGCCCTGCATTCATTTGTGTTCTCCTTCATGTTTTACTCACTGTACATCATTTAGGATTTAATTCTCCTAAACTGGGAACTTCTTCTAAATTTGAACCTGGTGTTTATTTTGGTAATTATGATGAAATTGAATGTGTTAATTGCAGTTGCTTTTGGTATATTAAAATTACGATCACTGGCCTGTGTGTAGTGGAATCAGTGCATGCATTTTGGTACTGAGACCGCTACCACAATTTTCTTGTTTTATAATGGAGCCAAATTAACAGAAATATCATCAAAATTTACAAAAATGACACCAATTACTTATATATGGCGATCTTTATTACTTATTGCCTTACGGGTGTAAGCGCCAAATGTGCAATTCAATATTTAAAACATTGTACCGGATTAGTACAGCATTTCTTCTCTGTGAGAAAAGTAATAAAAGTCATGTGCTGGCCACCACAGATTCTTTCATATTTAGGGACGTTTGATAGTGCTGCCATCTAGTTTTATAAATTTAAAGTAATCTAATAAAAAGGAAGTATGGCGAAAATATTTATTTTCTATCATACTGACAAATAACAACGTCACCACCATCCTCAAAATATATTGCACAATACTATACTAATTCTTACCTTAATAAATTGTAAACATAAATCACGGATAGAATACATGACCCAAAGGCAAGCTTTGTAATGAACTTTAGTATGCTTATATAATATTAGAAGCGACTTCATATTATATTTAATACTGCAGCCGTAAAACTAAAATATCTTATTTTAAATAATGTAGGGTTTATGGAAACTTGTTATCTTCATGCCTGAGATATATGTCATAGTTAACGATGTCTGAGATAACGACCCCATCTCCAAAACATTACACGACGACAACACTTTTGCTCAATTTATTATCTTTATATATTATAAAAGTAAATAGTGTATAAACCCCAATGCAAACTTAATAAATCTGCTTGTAAAATTAAATTGATAGTCTTTTGGACTCAAATGTTCTTATCTCATTGAATTTGAATTGGGTTTTTCCTACTGTTTAATTTACTGCATTTATTTTTCACTTTTATAATAAAATTATTTTCATCAAAATTTTTGTAAACTCGAGTAATTTTCGATTTTATATAAACCCTCTGAACAAGCCATAACCACTTTTCGTATAGCTTTTCTCCAGATATATTCCTGTCCAGGAATGTCCTTGAGTAATTTGAAATTCTTATGATTCCCCGTAAATTCAACCCTAATGATAAATTTGCTTTTATAAATAACCAATTTATAAAGGCAGGTGAATGAACAGATACGTGATTTTAAACACACATATGTCTCCTGTAGGGCATATATACTAGTGCTTCTATCACATATATAAAAGAAATTCTGTAATTTATAGTATTTAAAATCTTCCTAATTTTAACAATGTAAAACACTTATTGATCCATTATTTCTTTAATTCATATTAATTTAGTATCCTTCATCGGGAAACTCAAGGAAAATTAATTTCTGAAATCCTGTGAATTGAATGATCTGGAATGAACTGGAATCACCATCCGGAAATTCCATTCCATGCTTACATATAGAAAGTTGTAAAATCAGAATTTTTTAATTCATGATATTCTACTTTGTGTTTCTTTTTTTTTTTTTACAAATAAATAAAATAATTTTTAAACATTAAAATACACTTTCCCATTTCATTGCGTTGGGAGAGTATTGTATTCTTGCACCTACAATTTCATTATCTTTAAGTCTCATTTCTTTCTCTCTATTGACGAAAGATGGCAGCACAAAACAAAAACTATGTAATAAATTTTTTCCGTGAAGATTACTATACTTCATGCTTTCTTTCTTCGCATATTTAGAAACTAAGAATATGTGCACTGCACATCCCTATAACATTCAACATGATATTGTTATTCAAAACATTCTATTAAAATATTTTATTTAATTCTTCTAAAATGAAGTATAAGAATCTTTAAATCCATTCGAAGACCGTAATTGATATAATCCAGTCAGAAATGCAATGCCATTCATTTATAAAATTTATATTTATATTCATTATTCTATTGTTTAAACGGGAAAAAAATTAATAAAAATCATCTATAGTACAAACACATTTGATTTAATTGCCAATGTATAATTTTCTTTAAATAAATTTATGGAAAAAATATCGTCTGCATAATGCTATTTCTATTAAAGATATAACTAGACAAAAACTTGTCCTAGAAATTTAAACCCTGGACTGAATTTTAAATAGAGCTATTCCAAGGCTACCCACAAAATTTCATAAAATTCAGGACAATAGTTCCCTTTTCATGATGAGACAAACAAACACACCCACATACATACATGTATACATATATACAGACATATTTTCAAATTTATTTATTAGATGGGAAAGATGTCGAACTAGTTTGGGACAGGTTGGGTTACATTCAGAACTTTTGTATTCTTAGCGACGATTATTAATTCCAATTTTCGAAGGTAAAAAAACACAACTCTTAAGAAATATGATCATACTTTTTCCAAAAATATGTGATTCTTGATTTACCATACATCTTTCTTACGATCGTGGGAGGGCATTTTTGGATTATGTAAATAAAACTTGCATTCAATGAGCTTCTAAAATTTGCCATCAAACAATATATAATTTCTAAAAATATGGGGGTTTTTTTTTCACGTTTGTAAATTAAAAAATACCTGTACAGAACGCTAAAAATGTTTATTCTACGATTGTAAACTATTTTATGTAACAATCATAGGCGGCGTCAGACTTTCGCAATTAGGGGTGCTACGCATAGAACATAAGATCATATATCAGGCAAGCAGCCCGAAAAAACTTTTTTTCTTTTCTTTTTTTTTCTTTTTTGGAGGGGGGGGGGCGGCAAATGGCCCAGTAGACTATCAGCTACATTCCTGTCATATATTAAGATATATCATATATATATTATGATATATCATATATATATTATGATATATCGTGTATATATATATATATATATATATGGAACTGGTTCTAGCCAGAAACCCTAAAAATATCTGATCTCAGATTTGTGAATCCATAAAAAAAATAAATAAAAGACTTAAAAAAGAGAGAGAGAAACTGAAATTTGTTGGAATGAGGGGCAGTTGTTAAGTAAAAATGAGTGTTTGAGCAATTTATAATGGGGGTGCTGAAGCACCCCTAGAACACCCCCCCCCCATGACGCCGAAGAATTGATGAAGAATTGATGAGATGGCTGAAAACATTGTAGAATCATTGTGCAATCATCTGCAGACTTGTCAATTTTCAATTCAGCTGGATGAGATGAGTCTACTTTACCAACCAATGAAGCATTGTTATTGTCATACGTGAGGTTTTTCAAAGATGAGAAAATATGTCAAGAACTATTGTTTGCTACGAATTTGGAAACATATACAAAAGGAGAAACCATATTTAATACACTGGAAAAGTTTTGTGACCAAAAGGTATTTCCTTTTAATAATATTTTGTCAGTTGCTACGGATGGCGCACCGGCTATGACAGGGCGTCACAAAGGCTTCATAGCGTGCTTAAAAAATAAAGTTCCTGACGTGCTTGTTGTGCATTGCGTAATTCATCGCCAGCATTTGGTTGCGAAAAATTTGAGTGAACGCATCCATACATCACTGCAATATGTTATCAGAGCAGTTAATAAAATCAGAAGTAACTCGTTGAATGACAGATTATTTAGTCAGCTTTGCATTGCCAGTGATGAAGATTTCAACAGATTGCTGCTTCACACAGAGGTGCGCTGGCTGTCAAAAGGTACTTGTTTGACTCGATTTTACAATCTGTTTGGGTCTGTGATAGAGTTCCTAGGAAACAAAGACACGGAATTGCGCAACAACCTTATCTCATCAAAGAACGATATTGCGTACTTGACAGACCTGTATAAATTGTTTAATGATGTCAATCTCCAACTTCAAGGCGACGACTTAAACTTGATTAAGACAAAAAATAGCGTTGCTGCTTTCTTGTCCAAACTGCTATTATACAAAAGAAATATCAGCAGACGCGAATTCAATAACTTCCCAAATTTATCAGCAGTATCATTCAAGCACGACGACTTGCTTGTTTACTGTCAACACTTGGAAAACCTCCACAGTGATTTCAAGGAACGATTCCAGGACATTTCATGGACATTCCATGCACATACCAGACTGGGTTTCGGATCCTTTTTCAAATGTCAACACAGCAGGATCATCCCAGTTAGAAGAACTAATAGAACTGACGACAAATGAGGAATTAAAAATTAAATTCAGGAATGGCTACCAAGAATTTTGGCTGCAGAAGCCGATTTTGCAACTGTACCCAGGATTATGGTCGATTGTTCAACGATTTCTGATAGCATTCCCATCTTCCTATTTAGCTGAACGTGGATTTAGTGCTGTAGCAACGTTGGTAACTAAAAAGAGAAATAGACTCCTTGTTACTGAACGCGGCGACTTACGGTAGTTTTTAAGTAAAATCGAGCCTGCTATTAACAAACTCCTTAAAATGCATCAAATTCAACCTTCTCATTAGATAAGTCAGTTATAAATTCAATGTCTTTTGAATGTTAATAAAAATACTTTTCAATATAATTAAGTATGCGTTTTTTTTAATTGTTCTCATTGAAACAGTCTTCTTTAAACTCAGAAATAGGATAGGGCCATATCCTATCTTACGACTATAGTATATAATATTACACGTTGAAATATAATCGTGGCAATAGCTGTTTCAGATTCGCAAGTAAAAAAAATTGGGGGGGCATTAGGAAAAAAATTTTCTCAAAGTGGGCGGTGGGCAAAAAAAGGTTGAGAACCTATGGTATATACGAACATTTTTCCAGACTACGATCAGGGGAATGGTAACCCAGTGGTCAGCGCGCAGGAATTGCACTCGGTAGGCCCGGGTTCGATTCTCTCCGCTGCCAAAACTGCCGCCGTGTTCACGCGGAGTACGATCACGTTAAACATGTAGGTCCACAAGTCCTTCCGAAAGGTTGGTGGTAGGGGAAGGAGGGTACGGTCCCTGTGGATGCCTCCCCCACTGGGTTCCGATCTAAATTGGCTGGCTCTTCCCGACCATCCAAACAGTTACTTTACACCTTTCTGGTAGGTCGGTCGGTCTGAGTCTCAACAACAGACTGCGATTATACGAGTATATGTATAAAAAAATATGGTACCCCCGGATGTTAAGGTATTGTAATAAGCTAACAGTCGACTGTTACTTATTACAATACCTTAAAACTAGATAAATTGACTTACCGGCAAAACATTACTTTTTACCTTGAAACAAAACAATGAATTAAAAAAAATAACTATTTTTTATTGAGGTGAACTTTTAAAGTAATCCAATATGGTTTCTTGGATATCTTACAAATGATGAGACTTTCAGTAATCGTACATTGATTAATATTTCTAACATTTCAGAATCTCCCTGATTAACTAAAAATTCTTGACGTTCTCAAACATCTTCCAGAATATCGGCTGATGGCAAAAGTTCTGTAAAAAATGGTTTTCTTGGAAATAATTGGATTATGATTTCAACGTTCATTGTTCGTTACAACAGGTGCTTTATTAACAATTTATTTTAAATTGGCCGTCCATTTCCGCGTTATGCAGGTTCCTTTTCACACAGTGAAAATAATATAAATTTCCTCTATTTTTAAACGGGGATAAACATATTTCCCGCTTATAACAGTGTTCCCTTTCCCACAGGTTTTGTTTCGAACAGGTTTTACTGTATCACTAAGTGGGAAAAAATTGGGATGTCATGCTTTACTTATAGCCAGCATTTCCTATTTTGACATTTGGGCCCACTCAAATCATACTGAGATAAAACTAGATTAGATGTCGCATAAAACAAACTACCAGCAACAACACTTCAGTAACACTAACCAATTTATTATATTTACAATTGATTCAATTTACAGTACTAAAATATATTTCTTTTCTTATAAATATCACAGATATGAAAATAAGATTGTAATAAAACTAAAATCATGCACATAATATCATAACAATCATGCACAATACCATCACATAAAGTTGATTAAAACTCTTAGTCATCAGTCCTGGAGTTCCACCAACCGGACCTACATAATCACACTGAGACTTAAATGCCTCCCTTTCACCTCCTAAGGAGTCAACAGCAACGAAGCATAACTGATATTTCTCTTTGGGTTCCAAATCTCTAAATACGTATTCCCTCTTGTCATATGGAACTGCTTGGTCTGCAACCAAAGTTCCATTTGTGTTTCTCAATGTTGCTTTGAATCCTGCCACGTCCTCACGGGTTGCTACATACCACACAACTCTCAGTCCATGATCTTTCAGCACTTCACTGCCACGTATTTTGAGGTCTGGTTTGATGAGAGTGCTAACATCAAACTTCTTTCCCTTGCACGTCAATTCTTCAATGACCAGTGAGGACAAGGTGTTATCAGTCAGGTGAGGAGGTAGATGACAAGTAACGTTGTCCCAGACTGACGTTTTCGGTTGGTTACTTAGCCACGTCCAAAGCGGTCTCACGTGACAATCACAGTACAGTAGATTTCCTAGGGAGAAAATATAAGGCTTAAAGTAAATAATTGTATAATGGAATAATGAATGATATGCTAATTTAACTAAAAAGTCCCAAAACCCACTGATACAAGACGTTCTAAAAAAAGAATAATACCCTCAACGCAGCAACTAGAATTGTGGACCGATTTTGTTCCCGTGAGTGCAAAATGCATGTTATAGTTCTGTCACTGTATCCAAAAATATTCATAAAAATTTATGTAAGTTAACACTGCCAAAAACTTCCTATTTTTATATTGAAGATTAACATTCTGTAAGCTTTCAAGTTTCTGACTGGATCTTGGAGGTGGACAATTTAGTAATTTTTTGATGTCATTTTATAGAATACTAGAACAAATTATACGGCTTCGCCCGGGCCCTAAATAAACACCCGCTGCGTAAATAACACAGTAAACACCACTCATTTTCCGAAACGTCCGTTTCGAACAAAATAATATTTTCACGCTCCGAAATTACAACCAAAAATTAAAATGAAAAATCTCACGCTCCATGATAGCAATACCGAAAGCCATTTTTTTTTAACATGGAATATTAAACAAAGCAATTTACCAACGGCTATATAACAACAAATGTTGATAACAACGTTACGCTTGCTCAGAACCGCCGCCCTCCATATTTAAAGTATGATATCTCCATAGCAACAACCACGCCCCCCAGTCGTGACCTCACTTGGACTGGACCATCACCGTCTTCCGTCTGGCTAAAACTGAGTTTCGTTGAAAAACTTATTAAAATTAAAAAACAACCTAAAATAGGTGTCATTAAAATGAGAAGAGACCAGTCCGTATTCACGTAAAATAGTAAAACTGTGTCGAAAGCCCAGACCATCCGGCTCGTCCTAGGACTTAGAGCAGCAGAATGAATGGTCGGTAGTAAAACTGTGTGTAACTTCAATTCGCCGATGCACAAATTTAAAAGTGAATTTTTCTCGAACGGCCTGAAAATTCATATTTCGAGGTATTACAAAAAAATATATATATATGAAGGAATTATCCTAAGAATTGGGTTCCAAACTCTTTGGAAATCGCTTTCCTTGATCTTCCCTGTGGTGTTAAGATAAACATTAATTACAATTAGGCTCCGTTGTACAAATAATCAAAGATTAGTGATTAATCATTTAAAATCAAAAATATTATAATTGCGTAGGCACAGAATTTAGATACACATATAATATGCAAAAATAAAGAGATTTCAGGACAGATGCAACACTAAATATAAATATAAGCGTTTCTTAAAAATCACGATTTTCACTAAGCAAAAGAAAATGAATGCCATATTTTATTTTGCAATGAGTCACGCGATTTCTTCATAGATGTAATTATTATTTCAATTTTTATTTAAAAACTAACATATTTCGAGGAAAATTTTTTACACATTTTAAGTTATAATTAGAATATTTCCTAAAATTTTCAAAGCAATTTGTGAATTTTAACTCAGCTTAAAAAATGTTTGAAAAATTAGGTCTCATAAGGTTCAATGCATTTCATTTTTTCAACCCGGGTTAAATCTAAAACTACTTGGGTGATATTATTCTTTTGCATTCCCATATACACCACAGGCCGTCTCAACAACATACTAAAATTTCATTTTGATAAGGTCATTTTTACGGCAGTTATTGTGCTAACGGACAAACAGACAGATAGGATGAACAAAGTCAGACACTTTACAAGTATGTTACTTCTATTAACTTAAACTTACAAACACTATACTTTAAATTTAAATTTCGTTATCAAGATGATATTGAAAATAATAAAGATATTGTCCCTCTGCGAATGTTTAAAATCTAAAATACAGCTTATAGTTGCCGATCTTAAGGCATTTTCAAGATGAGCAACTGTTAACTACTTTCGATAACTATCTTTTTAACACTTTACAACAAAGTTAAAAGGTGTTTATGACTTTGTTCATTCTGTCTGTCTGTACATTAGCACGATAACTGCCGTAAAAGGACTTAATCAAAATGAAATTTTAGTATGTTGTTTTATACTATTCAGAGAAGCTTGATTCCCATTTGCACGGAGATCCAAACATAGTTAAATATAGTTTGACTATATATAATCAAACTAAGGATTATCCGAAACGCATGTTCATACTTTACAATTTTTAACTGAAACTTACCTTCAAATAAAACTGTAAAATTCTCCTTCATAAGCGGTATGATTTCTTCGTAAAAAGATGTGAATTTATTATTCCTCAAATCCAAAAGGGAAAGATTTTTCATCATCAGTATCTCATTCACATCAACCGATCCTAACCGGTTGTTTGATAAAATCAGTTTTTCCATATCTTCTAAACTGCCGAAAATTCCCTTCGACAACTTCTGAAGTTGGTTTCCGGACAAGTCAAGATGGCGCAGATACGTCAGGTTACTCAGCACACCTGGCCTAATCTCATTCAAGATGTTATTTTGCAATTTCAATACTCGAACTTGGCTCATTCCATCGTCGAAAGTATTCGTGATTATAGGTATAAAGTTATTGCTGAGATCAATGTGTCTTATTTTGTACGGTATGTAAGGAGATTTTGGAAAGGACCTGTCGGATATGAAAGACAAATGATTATGAGAAGCATTAAATACATCTAAAGATAACAAATCCTCCAGTAATCCATGAGTTTTGTTTTCAAGGGATGATATCTTATTATATGAAATATCAAGATAACGGAGGGATACTAAAGCTTTGAACGCAGATGGTGGGATGTGCGAAATATTGTTGTAGCTGATATTAAGCATTATGAGTTGCAGCATGCCTTCAAAAGCACTTACGCTGATGTTCTGTATATTGTTGTGGTCCAACCGAAGTTCAAAGACAACTGGGAGATTACCAAATGCTTTTCTGCTTAACTGTGTTATGTTGTTACCGTGAAAATACAAATACTGGAGAGAACTCATGTCTTCCAGTGCTTGCCATGGTATCTCAGATATATTATTGTGCCCCAAAGACAACGTCCTTAAAGTCAGGAGGCCTTTGAAAGAACCACGTTCGATCTTTGTTAAATTATTGTTATCCAAGTAGAGATGAAGAAGAGAGTTCATGGAGGGAAATATCCCCGGTGGAATTCTTGAGATCAAATTGTGTTGGACGTGTATTTCGTTGAGCCCTATTGGTATGATAAACATATTTTTAATCTTATTGTGATGGACATAGATAGTTCTAACCGATGCCAAATTTGTAAAACCTCCGGATGTGACTTCTGTAATATTATTGTAACTGATATCCAGTTCCAGTAAGGTAGATAATGTTCCGAAGCTGCCGTACCCAATTTTGCTAATGTTATTATGATGCATAATGATGTAACGTATACTTCCGAATTTTTCAAAAGCGTTTCCATTTACCTCGGTGATATTGTTGTAGCTTAGATCTATTGTATGCAGTTCATAAAGTTTCTTCTTTGAAAAGGCTTTGCGATCGATATTTTGAATCTTATTATGACTCACATTAAATACTTTGATGCCTGTTAAATTTGTTATGAGGATTTTTGAAAGATCTGTTATATTGTTGTGGTTTAAAAGAAGGACGTTGACATCACTATTTTGAAATGTTTGGGGAGGAATTTCTGCGATATTATTATACGACATATCGAACACTGTAACGTTCGACATTTCTGTAAAGGCACCTTTCCCTATAAATGAAATATTATTATGACTTAAATCCACGACAACTTGGTACATTCTCTGAAAACTCGAACTTGCTATCCTGGATATATTGTTATAGCTCAGATCTAGTCTCTCTAGCCAGTTCATATCTTTAAACATCTCATATCCGATATCTTTCATGATGTTACGAGCCAAATCTAGAGTTCTTAGCCTTGTTGGCGTTATAAGAGCTCTTTGTGAAATAGTCTTAATGCGATTTCCAGCTAAGTACAAATCACGAAGCAAACGGAGACCTCTAAGCAAATAAGCATCTATTTCTTTAAAGTTATTGTTCGACGCGTTCAGAACTCTTAATTGTGCGTTCCGAGCAAGGGCAGATCGTGGTATTTCATTGAGATGATTGTCTGAAACATTCAAAAACCACAGAAACGTTAAATCAGTAAAATCTCTTTTGTCAAATTTGTTAAAATCGTTGTGCGAAACGTCTAAATACTTGAGCTTAACCATCTGCTTGAAAACATTTCTCTCAAATTTTTGAAGCTTATTGTGATGCAGATGCAATTTGTCTAGATTCCTTAATATATTGTTAAACGCTCCAGGAAGCATCTTATTGATTTTATTGTAATCCAACCTTAATTCTTTCACTATGGGAAGTCCAGAAAATGCATTCGGTGGTATAGTGGTAAGCTGATTGTGCGCTAGATTCAGGTACTGTAACTTTGAAAGTTTATTAATAGCTGATGGAACACTATTTAAGTTGTTTCCTTCTAAACTCAAACTCTCCAAGCTTTCCCCTAATGTATCAAATACATCACTGTCAATGTCTTCTATCTTGTTATAAGTCACTTCCAAATTTACAATTGATACGTTGTGGAAGAGGCCACCTTTAAGTCGCCTGACATAGTTACGGGTCATTGTCAAGGAATATATCGGCTTATCCTTGATATTTCGTAGGCCTAGAGACATCATAGCTAGGTTTGCATTCTCGCAGCTAACTGTCAGTCCTTGGGTTCCTCCTTTATCACACGTGCAAGGGTAAGTACTTATCCGATCCCTGGGGCAATATATATGAGGTGGCTCAGTTGGAGCGACCGTGGATGATGTTGGAGGTGGTACATAATCAGTTTCCTCTTCTGGTGCGTCAAATGGTGCTTGGCCGTTGATAAGAAAGACGCAGGCAAAGAGTAAAGCAATCTTCAAAACTAACTTCATTGCAAGGCAATAGTATAACCTGTAAAATAAATTCAAAATATTATAGCATCTATCAACTGTCAATAATACAAAAATATAAAAATCTGCGCACCTAAAAGCAAGTGCTATATCGCTATGAAACCTCTCACACGCAATGAGAATATAAAAATAAAGAAATTATTACATTATTATTTGATTATTCAGGACATAGGAGCCGACCCATTGGGGTTTGCGGCTATAAAAGCCTAACTCGGCTAATACTGTAGAAGTTTAGGCCGACGACGATGAACACAAGGTGAGAAAACGATACTGTTGTTGGTCTGTCATTATAAAATGACCTTCCATTACAGAGCAACGACAACAATAGGGCCACATGTTAATGCGTGGATCACCCTCCATTAACAGTGATACAAACCGAAATACTATGCGGCATGCAATCAAAAAATAACTTTTTATCCTGTCGCAGATTCAGCAGATGTTCTATAATTTCTTGTCTAGATCACGCAAGTTCTTTGATGGCTTCAATGGCAGTCCTAAAATACCGAATATACTCTATTAAAAGGCGTTCTGGACCTATCGCTGCCCATGAACGTATATCAATACGTCTGGGCCACTTTCAAGTAACATATTCTATAGTGTCTGGGAGCTATGTTAAAAACAGTCATCAGAAGACGAACAGAAGAAACAACATAACCGTCTACAAGATGTCTTGAATGAACCAGGTAAGCTGACCTCTTCTATACACAAATATATCCGCTCCCAGGCAGAAGGATTATTCATCGCTAAACACTACACCGTTCAAGATTCCTGGATTTGACACTGCTGCAGACAGTGCCGTCTATATTGGTTTAGTTAGTGATAAAGATCTTAAAGTATCCCAAGAATGGCAATCTAGTTAGATAGTCCTCACGGAGTGGTACGTACTGATAACTGAATAATGTGCAGCAGAACTTATATATCGATGGATTCTAATCAGGATAGTTATGTCTTAATAGGTACTATTACTATATCACGATCATATGTTTTCCTTGGTCATCAATACGTTTTTGATGTTTATGAATACCATCCTAGATGCTGCTGCTAACATCGTCTTTCTGCTGCTAACATCGTCTTTCGCACATCTCCAACCAAGATAACGGCTGATACGTTTAAACCTACGATGCGTCTGCTCTAGAACTTCCACAATTGCTCACGTCGAGCAATCAAACAATCTATTTAAGGCACCCAAATACACAATAGTGGTCAGGTATACTTACGAAATTTTATTCATGAAGCATTTTACGTTGTGATCTAGTTATTAATTATTTACGATTGTGAGTAAAGTCAAGTTCTATATTTGTTGAATTGTGGGTTTAGTATCATGCTTGATAGAAATAAATGATTCATAGAAATATTTGCTAAATTGTGGACTCCGTGTCATGCTTCATAAAGAAATGTAAATATAACTCCCAAGGTGCAGAAATGTGTCGAATCTATCTCCGAAGATTTACCGAATTATGTAGCTCTTCCTACTTCTCAGTAGACTGATTTGACAGATCGTGGTATATTTCAATGCAAAACACCGCATAATTGCATGTAATACTTTTGAAAGTCGGAAATTAACACAACCTATTGACAGTATCACTACTACATAATCAAGTTCAAACAGCGAGCTATAATTTGAAATTGAGGACGGTTAAATATCAAAGTGAGTCAAGAGGTGGAAACTCTCCTTTTAAAACGTGCTCTACCAGTCTATTATTACTGGAATTCAAGTTGAAATTTTCGCATCAGTTGTTTTCACCCCATCACGAAATGTTTGTCTCATAGGCTTAATTGGTAGTCACATGCATGCTTAGTTTGATGAAAACGCAGAAGAGAAGCGCCAGACAGTCAAATTAACGGAGCGTCGAATCCTTAAAAAGGTACTAAAAGAGTACGCGATACTTAAAATACTTTTAAAAGTACGCGAAATTGAAGCGATTTACAACAGGCGCTCCGCGAGAATTAAAAAAATTTGCTGTAAAAAGTGAAAGGTGCTTCTTTACTTTCTCTGAAATACAAGGTAATGTATAAGGACAATACTGGAATTGTGTTGAAAATTGAAGCTCCGAGTTTTCGACCGATCTACACGTTTCAAGCACTCTGGAACCGAAATACCCATTTTTAGCATGACGTCTCCGTGAGCAATGTATTTATTCACTCTAATTCAAAAACTTTTCAACGAAATTTCGCAAAATTTAGTGGGTAAGTTTCTTACTGGTTATTACGGTGCTGATCAGATTTTGGTAAGATGCAAAAACATAGAACCTGCCTTTTTTGTGAAATAGCCCTCAAAAACCATACAAAGCCTGGAACAAATACCTATGCTCAAATGTATCAATTAAATTCTTAATATATACGCAATTTTTGACGACAAAAAAAAATAAGCCGTAGCTAGGTTGCTAATTCCCAAGTGTCCGTCTGTCTGCATGTTACACTTTCTTAGGCACTTCGCATATATAAAAACTAAAAATTGGTTTAAAAAGTGTTCGATTAAAACCCTCAGAAAAGAAATCGAATTTTTCAAGAACAGTTATTTGACAAAAGCATTCGAAATGCGTAATAATACGAAAACATAATTCGAGATGAAATAGAGAGTTAAAATATGGTGCAAATATTCAACAAAGTGTACAATTTTAGTTTTCCAATATTTGTAAGTTTAGAGGTTCCAAACACCCATACGTTCGATTTGTCAAATAAATGAGGAACACCATATTTTAAGTCATATAGAAACTTGAAATTTGGTGCAAGGGTTGATCGTTTGATAAAAGAAAGATGGATAATTTTAATTTCATAAATTTATTACTTACACCAAAATGTTTAATCTTCCAAAAATATGAAAAACGCCCTTAAATGTGATAGGTACATGTAATTTGGTGCACAGAAGAACAACACACCGAAAAAACTCTCTTTAAAAGACGAATTATTCTAAACTTTACATTTACGTGTGCAGGGGTGCTCCACACCAAAAGGTTCGATATAATGAATATTTGGGAAAAACACTTACCAATGGATAGAGACTTGAAATTTGATACCAGGATAAGTCGAAAAAAATTCTGTGTCGTGTATTGCGGTTGTTATTATTTAGGGATTCTGCATACCAAATTGTTCGATTGATCAAATAAATTCCAAATAAATTCGAAATACCCTCTATTAAGTCAAACAGAGACGTGAAATTTAATGCACGAGTGAACAGTTCGATAAGACTTAATGGGAAAACATCCAATTATTCAAAAATTCATAATGTTCGAGGTTTGAATACTGAGAGACAGTTCATTTTCAACGGCTATTCGGATAATTACCAAGTGTTCCTCAACCTGTCACACCTTTTCTAGGCACATGCCTATAGATTGATACTTTCAGTTAGATGCACGGATCAATCAATCGATAAAATCATGGAGAAAAGTCGAGTTTTTCAAAATTATTCATTTAGAGGGGTGCTCCACGCTAAAACGTTCGAAATGTGAAATCGTAGAAAATGAACTTCGCGATGAGATAGAGGCTTAAAGAATGGTGCAAGGCATCATTCGATAGAAAGAAAGTAGAAACTTTGAGTTTTTCAATATTTGTTACTTGAGGGAGGCTGTACACCAAAATGTTCAATTTGCTGAATAAATAAGATATGCCTTCTTTCAAGTGAAAGAGAGACTTGAAATTTGGTGCTTGCATCAATCCCTTAATAAAATATTCGGGGAGAATCGATTTTCTCAAAACTATTTATTTAAGTAATTGCTCCACACCAAGATGTTGAAATACGCACTGATAGAAAAGCATGCATTCCGATGATATAGAAATTGAAAATTTAAAGCAAGTGGTAAATCGTAAGGTAATAAGAATGAAAATTTTAGCTAGTCAAAATTTATTGTTTTGGAGTGCAGCTGACCAAAATGTCCAATTGGTTTTAGACTTGAGAAATAATCTCTTTAAAGTGAAACAGAAACTTAATATTTGATACACGGGTAAATAGTTTGGCAAGACTCATTGAAACAATATAATCACTTCATATTATTCGGCGTTTGCTTATCGTAAGACCCCTGATTTTCAGTGGGTATTTGGCTAGTGTATCCGAATCTACTTGTTTGCCCATCATACCTTTTTAGGTACCGAATAGATAGAAACTCACAATTTGGTAAACTGGTCAATCATAAGATAAAATCCCAAGAAACTAAAAATCGAATTTTTAAAAAAATGTTCGTTTGAGAGGACGCTCCACAACAAAACATTCGAAACGTAACATTCACTTTGAGATAGAGAATTAAAAAATAGTGCAAGGGTAAAATGTTCGATAGGAAGAAGGTAGAAGAAATAATTCTGTGACATTAAATTTCGAACTTTGATACTTCGTGCAGGAATTGACAGGGGCATAACATTTAGCGACAGCCAGTGGGAAAAGCCCAGACCACACGACAGACCCGGAGGCTTACTGTAGCTATTTGAGTGGCCGGTGTAACAGCCAGTGTGGCAATAGAAATCTAAGACATTTTACAAGGAACAGTTTTACCGAGCAAATTTACAAGTGCATGGGGCAAAAGCCACCAGACTGCTCAATCTGGCTCGGCCTCGAAAAACTGAGGTGGAGCCAACAGAAATCAATCAGAAATCCAAGCCAATGAGCACCAAGTCATCTGACCAATCAGAGGCAAGGAACCAAAGTGTGATATCAACCCCTTCCAACATGAGTATTCAACTTCATTCCCTTCCAACTTCAGTATTTTCCAATAATTTTCTATAATAATTTGATGCGTGGTTGAGAAAGTGCGCAGCTAGCAAGAAGGAAAAGGACATATTGCCTGAAGCCAGAGAGATGAGATATGTCAATCATTAGCGTTCCAGAACCTGATGATAGTGTACATATCAGTCAGAGTGAGCCGATATAATGCTTAGTGAACCACATATTTTAATATCCCTAATCAATTTACAAATGCCCTGTCAACCCTCGAGACAACTACTACACATTTTAATGTCTGATTAGTTACTTCAGATAAAATAATAAAAGTACAACTACATAGGCCAATTATGCCAATCAACAGATATTATTTAAAATCGTAAATATTATATGTTATAAATATCTAGCATGTAAATAAAATTATGCACATTATCCCAGATAACATATAGATCCATGTGAGTATTTGGTTTCCACGCATCTATTATTTTTAGTAATTTGTGTATCACTTTACTGCAACCACAGGTAAGTGGAGAGTTAATACCACACTTTTTTTTCTATATTTGTGGCTTAAGGGAGTGCTGCACACCAAATATTCGATTTGCCGAATAAATAAGCAAACAAATCCTTTTAAATCTTAATCCAAAACAAATAAATTGAATTGTATCTGTACTGTGGATACAAGCTCTTGCACCCGAAGAAGGGGGGGGGGGGAGTAGAGACATAAACAACATTTCATTCACTCAAATTACCCTTTTAACTTTAAAATAAATAACTTGAAGAAATAAATATAACTCAATTATGAAGTACAACTAATGGTGCAAAGATCACAAAATAGATATATATTTTCTTTCTCTACTGCCTCAAAATCAAAATAGAACCCATTAAATCACTACGGTTAGTATTTAGCCCATTATGGACGGAAAAAGGAGGTCTCATGCGAAAATTTTCAACACAATTTTGGGAGACATAAATACAGAGGTCTAGGTACTATAGTACCTTTAATCTACATTTTTGAAGAATATAAATAAAGAAAATTTTTAAGTGAAATAATTAAAAATCGTAATTGCTTTTTCATTCTGTATAGTTTTCCATTCATTAGTTATGGTATAATTTGAGAGGGCAAAATTCCTTTTTGCCCACGTAAGCATATTAGTCTGGAGGTAAGATGCCCCGCTGCCTCCACACTCATGTTTTAAATTCAGTTCTTTATTCGTCGTCCCTGATATGCCTTTAGATTTTAGCCGACGCAATAGCCCCAATTCAACACCTCCATATATATATATATATATATATATATATATATATATATATAAATATATATATAT